>VYXB01003596.1:801816-874152 GCA_013397135.1 Pachyramphus minor | reverse complement strand
CCTCGGCCGCGCGGGGCGCCGGGAGCCGCGCCCCGGGCCCTGCCCGCCCCGCCCCCGGCAGCCCCCGAGAGGGTGCGAAACAGTCTGGTACGGAAGCGTTACTGCCGACCTGCAGCAAATAACAGTAAAAGTGAAAAAAACAAACAACAAAAAAAAGAACCCCACCGTGCCTAATTGAAGAGATACTTTTTAACTTGCCTTTCAAAGCAAAACGGGGGAAAGACCGCACGAGGGAACAGAGATACTGAAGGCGATTTTTTTTTGACTTTACAATAACGCAGATCCTGAATGCAGCTCCTGATCCCCTCCAATTATTTTAGGGATGAGAGCTTTAAGTTCAATGGGAGTGTAGTTCTCAGTTTCTTCAGAAAGAGTAGGGGTGGAGCACGTATGATCATCTCTCCCCCCATAATGCATACCATTATCTGAATCTACAGCCCTCAAGTAAAAGCTTCAACACTAATTTTGTACCCACAGAGAAAAAGCCATAAACTGGATTTCATTGCTCATCTGCTGCACCTGCTAAAGGAAAAATTCTCTGCCCCATGCCCTGTAACACCAGATCAACAAATCTGAGAATTTGTGCTTTACACATTTCAAAAAATCCTCTATAAAAATTATTCTAATAAAAGCCTCATAAAAGGCCTTATTTAAACTCCTGTTTGTTCCCTGTTTAAGTCTATTACTCTTAGAATTACTGACCACATTATGAGTATGATTACCACAGTGTTTAGATCTTCTGGATTTGAGAGGAAAAAAACTTTCTAACAAAGTTGGTCATCCCCATTCGCAAGGAAATTGGAAATAGCACGAGCACTACTAGAAAGAGTAGAGAGCCACAAAATTTTTACAGGCAAAACAGAACATTTTTATTTGCAAACAAGCTGTCTGTAGCAAGAAAATAAATACAAGGAAGTTGCCTCCCCCCCAGTAAAAACAACCATGCCAATGAAATCCCTGCCACTATCCTTGGAGGCCAAGGTCTGCTTCCTCAGGAAGGCTGAAGGCACCAGGCTTTGTGCCACTAGCACACGACTGAGTCACGAGATAAGAGTCTGAGAAACAGTCCATGGTTCTGAGCACCCTTGAGGAGAAAAGGACACAGACAGAAGAGGATGAAGTGACTGGTCTTGAGTCACACAGCTGCAAAATTCCTTCCCGTGGTGCACTGCCAGGTAAGAATAAATTTAATATATTTCCTGTCAAAATCCTGCAAGAGAGAACACTAAGAACTCACTTTTACTATTCAAGTCCTCTTTCTGGAGCAAAGAGTAAAGGATTAAATAGAGTCCAGAACTCATCCCTTTTGAACCACTTACATACCAACATTTTTGCTCAATTTTTTTTAAAGTCCAAAATAATGTTCAATAGGAAAAAATTGTGAACAAACAGTCATTCTCTTTAAATGAGCTATAATGTTACGCTCAGCACTGCATTCCTCCAGAGACCAACTGGCACACTCCACAACATCTTGCTGTATCTTTTCTGATGCACCTCTATCCTTTATCACATATGGCTCCCTGTAATAAACAAAAAAGCATTCCAAGCTGCAGGAGCACCTGCCAGAGTCGCCGGTACCGTCACTCCCAGCGAGCTCCTGGGGCCGGGCAGCGCTTTGCCGGCTGTGTCGGGCACGGGCACAGCCCCGGGCACAGCCCGAGCAGCGGCGGCTGAAACGCCGGGTCCCGTTCAGCACCCGCTCTCCAGCCGGACCCACACAAGCCCCGCCGCCCTCCAGTCCGTCCCCAGCCCAGCGCGGCCGCTCCATCGCCCGGCCGCTCCATCGCCCGGCCGCGCCGGTCTTTCCCCGCCGAGGGAGGCGACCCAAGCCCGACCCCGCCACCAAGGAAGGGTCCCGCCAGCAGAGCCGGGGATGCGGAGAAAGCGGAACGGGGGAAGGGCCCAAAGCTCCCCTCACGCCTCGGCCCCGCCCCCTTCGCGCCGCCCGCCAGTCATCGGGATCGTCACCAGCACCTCGGACGCTCATTGGCCAGAAGCGGCTGGTGGGCGGGGAGTTACCAGAGCCCCGCGCACCGCCCTCCCGTTGCCGTGGCGACGGGGACGCTGCCGGCCGAGCGGCCACGGTAACCGGGGACACCACCGGGGACACCGGCTGCGGCCTGAGCTCCGCCTAAAACAGCTGTAATACTGAGGACATGGCAATGAACAGGAAGGGGACTCGGCTAAAATGCTGGCGGTGCTCCCCAGCTGAGCGATTTGCTGTACAAGCAGAGCCCTCCTTCCAACGCGACTAAAAGCTTTGATCCCACCCTGGATATGGGGAGGATTCTTTGAGTTGTTTCTCAATAACACAGCTGCTGTCAGCTCGGACTGCTGTTACTGAAAACACAGAGGACACTGAGCTTACCTTCGAGGCTCCACACATCTTCCCACACAGTCCTTGCCTGTAGCAAGTCACCATGAGTTGGCCATTGGACAGACAGATTACCTTCAACCCAGGCCAAGGGCTGCTGTAGCTCCCACTTGTCCCTGACAGAGCCCAGTCCCAACGACAGCAACCCTCCATGCAGCTTTGGGTTATTGCCTTACTCATGCATTTAGCTGAGCATTCAAATATTCTGGATTTGGGAAGAGATTTCCTTGAGAGTTGACACCAGCCCATAGGAAAAGTCCAAAGTATCTTGTGACTGTGAAATTTAACTTTTACAAAGTGTCACAGCACCCACCCTGCTTGACTTCTGGTGGGAGTAGGGTTCCACAAAAGGATAATTACAATAAAACATTCATTCTCTTTATAAGCGCTGTGATTTCTGTTTCAATATTCTATTTCTCTGTGGCCAAAATGACACATTGCCCAGCACACTGCTGTTCCTTGGACATGTCTATATCCTTTACCACAGCTGCCTGATTGCCCATGGATGGCTGTTATCGAGCAGCAGAGGATTCAAGTTACAGGAGCAGCTCCCAGAATCACAGCCTGAGGAAAGGCAGTTGAAATTCCAGGTCATGTTAAACCTCCACTCTCCAGCCGGGACTACCCCACCCGAGCCTTTCCAAGCCCCACCACCCCTGCCCGGCTCTTACCACCCTGGGCCTCCAGCAGCTGCTGCCAGGGGTGTGTGGGGGCAGATCTTCTCCGTGCTGGGATCACAGCCCAGGAATGACAACGAGTCACCCACAGCAGTGGCTGGATGCAGATGGAGCCGGTCCTGTGGGCACCATGGGACTCACAGTCCTCAGGAGCTGTGGGACCCTGGACACCACGGCCCCACACACCAAGCCCAGAGCCCACTCCTCACCCAGCCCCAGCCACCCACCGCCACAACGACAGCACAAACGGGCCAGAAACAGCGACCTGGCTGGAGCAGATCTTGTCTTTTATTCTCCAAAGCGCTTCTCCAGAGACAGCAGGAAAAGAAACAGTTCAGGCTTTGGGGCAGCACATCCAGCAAAACAGTAGGAGGAAAATTATTTTAAAGAAGTAAAATAAGAATAAGAGAGGCTTGGAACATAAAGAACTAAATACTGTCAGTACTTGCATAGCACTAGCAGTAACGGGGAAATACAGTAGATGGCTATAGAACTCTCGAAAGAAAAACTGCTCCAACAGCTCTACTAGCAAAGGAGGAGCCTTCTGAAAAAAAAATAAATACAAGGAAGACTTTTTGGTACTTTTCCTTTTTATATCCACAATGTAACATCATCTGCTATAACAATCCCTGCCATTGCCCTTGAAGATCAAGGCCTGTGTCCTCAGGAAGGCTGCAGTAACTAGTCAGAGTGTCCTATAACTGGATGCAAGTTTCAGTAACAGTCCGTGGTTCTAACCAGACTTGAAAAGAAGAATAGCAACTTGGCCGAGGTAGAAGTAGATGAAGTGCTTGGTCTCGTGAGTCACGTAGCTGCCGAAGTTCCTTCCCACGATGCAGTGCCAAGTGGGATTGTATTTCTTGTCAAACTCCTGCAAAAAAGATTGCTACAAATTAAGAACTCTTCTAACACTTATTCACTTTCTGAGCACGGCAATCGAGGAAGAACAGCTGCTCTTAAGTACTGGGATTGTCTTATTTACATCTTATTGTTCACCTGCTGCTTAGTCAGACACATAAAATCCCCAAGAATTTCTCATCTGAACAGCAGTAAGTTTAAAACGTTACTTTTGTTCAGGGAAAGTAGTCTTTCTACCCCCATAATTCATAGTATGATCTGCATCTGCAGCCCTCAAGTAAAAGCTTCACTGCTAATTTGGTACCCACAGAGACAAAGCCATAATTTAGACTTCATTGTGCTAAAGGGAAAAATTCTCTGCCACATGCTCTGTAACACCAGTATGATTAACAAGTCTAAGAAGTGGTGCTTTACACACATTTCAAACAAATCCTGTATGAATTCCCAGTAATTGCTATAAAGAATACCTGAAAAGTATTAAAATCTCTTTTCTACTCTCACAGATAGTTCTTGCATCTGGAGAAAAAACGCCTTTCTGTACTGTGGTTGTAGCAAACGAGTATTTGTCTAGTGGAAGTAATCATTCTGCTTAGTTGAACTGCTTTTTATGTCAAGCTCCTCCACCCTAGATATCTGTATTTTCAAGGTATCTCCACCCCGGTGTACTGGAGCAGAGCCTCAGGCTTTAAGTCCAGTAAGGTACAGCACTAGAACAGCTCAAGCTGAGTGCCTTACAGAGGGATGCCAAACAAAGAAGTCCCTGGGCAATTACACCCTCTCAATCTCAGTTTCCCACCTTCCACACAACAGTTTGTACCAATAACAATATCAGGGTCTGGGTTCTTTTCACCCTCTCTGGGCAGCCTGTTTCCTATCTCCAATGTTGTGGTTTCTGCTGACAGTTGTAACTTCCTTATCTTCCAGCCTGACCCAGCTCTTGAGGCCCTCTTCCAGCATTTGGTAAAACTTCAACATATCTGTGTGAAAATTCACAGCTTGCAGACTAAGACTTGAGCAAGTTTAGCTTCTAATGCCAAGCAGTTCACTCCAGACAGTTTCAGTCCAACAGACCTTAACATTTCAACAATTCTTCCACTCAGATCATTTTAACTTCTACTGACGCACTTTGATTTCTCCGTTCCCCCGAGCTGACGAAGCAGGAAATATAATCTGAACTAGATCTTTCTCCTGTATTGTTAATCCTACATAAAGGACGACACAGATGTTGCAAACAACAGATAATCCACACCCCCACGATTTTTTTTTGTGGTTTTCTTTTTTCCTTATATCGCTAAAAAACAAGAGGTGTGATTACAGCAGATTTGCAGAAAACTACTTTTCCCTGCAATTTTTGACCCAGCTGGCAAGAACTGTAAACAGATCCTTAAGATTAAGTTCAATACAACTGAAACCAAGGACAACTGGCTTCCTCTCAGGAAAACCACAGGAGAGCTCAATAGAGCCCCTGTGTTTTGTACCAGCTCATCAGTCACAGGGACAGTCAGCTGCCACTATGCTCACGTGGACAATGGGACAGTGGCAGAAAAGGCCTAAGCAGAAAATACTGCAAGAGAAAAGCACGACCTGGAAAGATCCATGTACAGGGGTGGGGGGGGAAGGAACATATGGACACCAACCCACAGAAAAAGTTCAACTTGATTATCTAGTGTGCCTAGAACTTGTTTCTCTAGAGCGACTTGCCCAACAGCATTCTCCCTGATTGATTTTTCATGTGCATAGAGATTTCATGAGCACATTACATGCAAACATTTACCTTCTTTATGTGAGCAGCGATGTCCTTCTCGATGTTGTATTTCTCCAAGGCCTGAGTAGCACATTCCACAGCATCTTGCTGCATCTCCTCTGACATGTCCGCATTTTTGATCACTGCCTTCCGATCGCTCATGATTGCCTGCTTTGGAAGAAGAGGAGGAGAATTCAAAGTTGCAGGAGCACCTGCCAGAGTCACCTGTACCGTCACTCCCAGCGAGCTCCCGGGGCCGGGCACGGGCACAGCCCCGGGCACAGCCCGAGCAGCGGCGGCTGAAACGCCGGGTCCCGTTCAGCACCCGCTCTCCAGCCGGACCCACACAAGCCCCGCCACCCTCCAGTCCGTCCCCAGCCCCGCTCCCGCCCTTCCCCAGCACAGCGCGGCCGCTCCATCGCCCGGCCCCGCCGGCCCTTCCCCGCCGAGGGCGGCGACCCAAGCCGAACCGCCGCCGCCAAGGAAGGGTCCCGCCGGCACAGCCGGGGATGCGGGAAAAGCGGAGCCTGGGGAAAGGCCCGGGCACGGGGGAGCCGCCGGGCTGCTCAGGCATCGGGGTTGCCCAGCCCCGAGACTTCTCAGACTCGGTGCCCGAGCCGGACCCGGTCCCTCCCGGGAGCGGCCCCTCCCCAGCGCTCGAGGCCGTCACGCCGCTCCGCTCACCGTCGGGTGTGNGTGCGCCGCGGGACTGTGGCGGGGCGGGGCGGGAGCGGGCCCGGCGCAGTGAGCAGCGACACACACTCGGCTCCGCCGCCGCCGCTGTTTAACCGACCCGCGCGCGCCGCCCGCGCCTCACAGCGCCCCCGACCCCGCCCCCTCCGACCGGGCCGCCAGCCATTGGTCACCGCCGCCAGCACCCCGAGCGCTGATTGGCCGCAGTACGGCAGTTTCGCAGGGTTTTGCCGCAGCAATTTCTTTCAGCCCGGCATGCCTTGCGGCCGCGCTCGGTTCCCATGGTGACGGGCGGCAGCGGCGCTGCGCGGAGGGCCTGGCTTTGGGTTAGGCCCGGCCTTAGGGCCGCCCCGGAGCCCCGCCGGGACAGCACAGCTCAGGGCATGCCAGGGCTGGTGGCTCTCAGGCCGTGCGCAGCCCTTCTCCATCGCCTCATTTCTTTCTTCGTGGCCGAGCTGCCTGAAGGAAGGAGGGGAAGGAATAACCCCGATCACCGATCACCGGTACAGGTTGGGGCCGACCGGCTGGAGAGCAGCGCTGCAAAGACGGACCTAGGGGTCCTGGTGGACAGCAGGCTGTCCCTGAGCCAGCAGTGTGCCCTAGGNTTAGGGCCGCCCCGGAGCCCCGCCGGGACAGCACAGCTCAGGGCATGCCAGGGCTGGTGGCTCTCAGGCCGTGCGCAGCCCTTCTCCATCGCCTCATTTCTTTCTTCGTGGCCGAGCTGCCTGAAGGAAGGAGGGGAAGGAATAACCCCGATCACCGATCACCGGTACAGGTTGGGGCCGACCGGCTGGAGAGCAGCGCTGCAAAGACGGACCTAGGGGTCCTGGTGGACAGCAGGCTGTCCCTGAGCCAGCAGTGTGCCCTAGGGGCCAAGAAGGCCAACGGAATCCTGGGATGCATTGGGAAAAGCATTGCCAGCAGGTCAAGGGGGTGATCCTGCCCCTTTGCTCAACCCTGGGGAGGCACATCTGGAGTGCTGTGTCCAGTTCTGGGCTCCTCAGGACAAGAGAGACACAGAGCTCCTGGAGCAGGTCCAGTGGACAGCAACAAGGGTAACTGGGGGATTGGAGCATCTCTCTTACGAGGAAGGGCTGAGGGATCTGTGCCTGTTGAACCTTGAGACAACTGAGAGGGGACCTCATTAATGTGTGTAAATATCTAATGTGTGTAAATATCTAACGGGGGGTGCCAAGAGGATGGACCAGGCTCTGCTCAGTGGTGCCCAGATATAGGACAAGAGGAAATGGGCAGGAACTGATGCCCAGGAAGTTCCACCTGAACATGAGGAAGAACTTTTTTACTGTGCAGTGACCAAGCACTGAAACAGGTTGCCCAGAGAGGGTGTGGAGTCTCCCTCAGTGGAGATATTCCAGGGCTGTCTGGGCACAGTCCTGTGCCATGTGCTCTGGGATCACCCTGCTTGAGGAGGGAGGTGGGACCAGATGACCCACTGTGGTCCCTTCCAGCCTGACCCATTCTGTGGTTCAGTGAACACGGCTGAACAGCAGCAGCTGTGACTGCAGCGTGAGAGAGGCTCTCCCAGCCATGGCTCTGGTAGGCAAAGATCACCTCTCCATATAGCTTAGAAAAACATCCAGCAAAACCAACCCCCAAAACCAGACACGATGCTTTGCAGGGCATCCTGCCACAAAGAGCATAGAGCTGAAAAACATTATATGACAAAGATATAAAATCATGGTGGGGTCTGATGACAGAGCTAAAAGTCCCAATGTGGCAGGGAGGTCCTGGCAAGGGAGCCCAGCTCATGCCCAGGGAATGCAGTCTCTGGGCTGGTTTTAATAGCGTGATGTCATCTCTCCTGAGAATGGGTTAGGTAACTTCTTTGTATCTACAAAGCTGGCAGGATTCCTGGATGATTCAAATAAAGTGACAAGGCAGGTTT
This sequence comes from Pachyramphus minor, assembly GCA_013397135.1. Classification (NCBI taxonomy): domain Eukaryota; kingdom Metazoa; phylum Chordata; class Aves; order Passeriformes; family Tyrannidae; genus Pachyramphus; species Pachyramphus minor. Next base: position 865,900 of record VYXB01003596.1, on the reverse strand, counting down.
TAGAAAAAGAAGGCAGAAAAGGTCCCTAATGTGTTCTAATGCTCCTGACAGGAATCAAGGCACCTTTCATTCCTCCCTGCAGCTCATCAGAACCCACAAACCCTCCCTCCTGCTCCCCACGAGGCTTTACTTTAACCTAGGCAATTGAAAAATAAAAAACTCTAAAGAAAAAAAAAAAAAGTTAAAGGAAACTATTTTAAAAATTACTCCAGTAAGCCGTGAGGGCTGTGGTGGGTTTGGGGTTCACAGAATGTTGTTGGAATGGACCTTAAAGATCATCTAGTCCCACCTCCCCCTTCCATGGGCAGGGACACCTCCCACTAGACCAGGTTCCTCAAGGCCTGGCTTTGAACACTGCCAGGGATGGGGCAGCCACAACTTCTCTGGGCAACCTGTTCCACTGTTTCCCCACCCTCACAATAAAGAATTACTAACATCCAACCTAAATTTCCCCTCTTTCAGTTTGTATCCGTTCCCCCTTGTCCTCCCACTCCAGTCCCTCTCCGGCTTCCCTGGCAGCCCCTTCCCATACTGGAAGGTGCTCCGAGTACTCCAGCAACCTTCCCTTCTCCAGCCGCAACTTTGCTCAGTTTTTATTTGGTTGGGGTTTTTTTCCCCCATCACATTTGCTCTCCCAGCGAACCACCCCGAACTGCCCGGGGTGGGGGTTCAGTGACGGCGGCCGGCACAATCCGCGTGCCGCGGTACCTCGCCGGTAGGAAGAGCCCGTCCCGGCGTTTCCCGGCTCCCGGAATGCCGGGATGATCCCGGAATGCCGGGATGCCGCGGCGCCGGTCCCGCCCCGGGGGCGGTGGAAGATGGCGGCGGTGCGGCTGTGCCGGGGCCGGGCGCTCCTGTCCCGTGTCCGCGGGGCCCCGCGGGCGCTCCGCGGTCTGGCCGCGGGGCCGGAGATGCACTTCGGCTTCCAGAGCGTCACGGAGGAGGAGAGGAGGGAGAAGAGTGAGGGCGGCGGCAGAGGGCGGGCTGGGCCCGCAGCCGAGCGGTGATGGGTCTCTGGGGTGCTGGGGTGTGTTCGGGGCTGCGCCGGTACCGGGAGCCTCCGTGAAGAGTATCCCTCTGAATATCCCTGTGAATAATATCACCTGCCCTGTGCTTCCCTCGGCTCGGGGAGGCTGTGTTTTCACAGAAACCGTTGTCAGGCAACGGGCACAGTACGATTCGGCCTTCTTTTCTTTTTCTCTTTTTTGTAATGAGTTTTGAGGTTGTTTTTTTTTCACCTCCACGTGGCGGCAGACCTCCACGAGGCAATAAAAGGCACAGTTTACTTCGACATGAGCGTTTTGAACTGAATGGTGTCTCATCTAGTTCTCATGTCTTTTTTTTTTTTTTTGTAGTTTACCAGGTATTTGAAAGCGTGGCCAAGAAATACGATGTAATTAATGATTCCATGACACATTTTACTTGAACATGAGCCTTTTTAAGTAAAGTGTGTCTCTTCTCATTCTCATGTCCTTTCCTTGCAGTTTACCAGGTATTTGAAAGTGTGGCCAAGAAGTACGATGTGATGAATGATTCCATGACTCTAGGAATTCATCGGGTGTGGAAGGATATCCTGGTGCATAAAATGAACCCTTGCCCAGGAACTCTTCTTCTTGATGTTGCTGGAGGAACAGGTAAATAATTTTGGTGAGTTCCACGTAACAATGCCACACTGGTTGTCAGCTGTTTGAGTGCTCAGAATTAAGTTGCCCAGCTTTTTTTTTGTTCCTCCCCTCAGCTCCCTGTCTTTAAAACCAGTGAGGCATCCACTCGACTTTCCAAGAGAAGGGTTTAGAGTTAACTTCTTTGTGTTCTGTAATATCTTGCTCCAGGAATCTGAAAGTGTTGTGGTACTGCCATGATAAGTTGTGGAAAACTGTTTAAATTTGTAGAAAGTCGCTAACTCTTTGCATATATTCCCTTTATATTTTTATACATATATACACACATACTCTCTATGTGTATACAGTGTGTGAGGGGGGTTGTTTTTATTAATGTATATGACTCAGAGTAAATATTAACTGAGTTTGATGTTCAAAGCATAATGTTTCAATTTCCTGGAGTCAGAGAACATTCCAAAATTTGAACTTTTCTTTTTAAACCAACTGCAGGTGACATTGCCTTTCGATTCATTAATTATGTTCGCTCTGTACGAGAACAGCAGCTCCAGAGGAAGCTCAAGCGCCATCAGAATTTGTCATGGCAGGAGATTTTTGAGAATTACCAGGAGGACAAATGTAACTCTTTAGGGGATTCCCAGGTGGTGGTCTGTGACATTAACAGAGAAATGTTGAAAGTTGGGAAGCAGAAAGCACAGCAGCTTGGCTACTCTGAAGGTAAGTCGTGCACTGTACGGTGTCTGCAGCATCCCTGATAGCAAGAATTTGATCCATCAGGTAATCACCACTTCAGGATTACAAATACCCTGTACAGCTGTGGTATATATAGCTGTGCTTGTGTATTTGCCACTGCTGAGTCACTTTTCCAGTGAGTGGGTGTGTAGTGTGTTGTTCAGGTGTACAGTGATTCTCTTGAATAATACTTGAACTTCCAGAACAAATATGGAAGTGTCCTTGAGGTCTTATATCCAGCTGTCCTTCAAAATTCAATAATCAAAACCTGCTGTTAACATTTGTGCTAACAAATATGGTATTACTGAGCTGCAAAAGAGCTCAGTCCTAGAATGATTAAAGATCTTATACTGTATATTTTAAGAATCAAGGTAGCAAATAAAAAATGGAAGAACTGAAGGATATTGTGAACCTATAAAACTTTCCACAGAGCATATGCAAGAAATGCTCAGAGAAACTGAATTATGTTAAATATTAATTTCCAGGTGAATGGATTAATTCACTGATGCTTATAATTTGTTGGGGACCAGGCCAATCCCGATTGAAAAGCCTGATTTTAAGAAATAAGGCACAGAGAAAGAAATACTGCTTGTGTCCCAATGTGCCCCAATTCTGACTTCTTTCTCTCTTTTACTCCCTTATTCAGTACATACCATTTGATATGTCCTACCTGATGGTTTTCAGGCAATTCCTCCCTGATGCAATAACCTCATTGCTGAGCTTGATTGTCTGAGATCTAAAACTTGTTATTCATAACACTGTAAGGGAGAGGCAGAGGTTGGTAATTATGCATTTTGTCTGCAGGAGTGGTGCCCCACCTCCTCTTGTTGGACACCAACAGCTCCTTTTATGTATCTCACAACCCCCTGGCCTTTGGCTTTACTACAGTGTATTCTGAGGGACTGTTACCTGTTGCTCAAGACCTTTTCTTGCTGCTCACTTCTCAGGTGTTTTTTCAAACTGTCCAGGTTTAAATAACACTAATAATTGCTGTTTTAATAATGTTGCATGCTTCTTTTCATACAATACTTACTACAACTATAAATATATAGGTTTTGTAAAACTGAAATTTTAATGTCTCCTGAGCCGTTGTTTTCTGTTGTGTTTTGCTCTCCTCCATAGTGCCCTTTGAAACTGTTGCAGAAGACTTCTGGGTTTATTAGTTTTTTTGTTTTGCACTTGAGCTTCCAAAACTAGTGACTTTAAGAACTATTAGTTCTAAATTAAGGAGTGTTATTTTTGGTACCAATAACCTGGACATCCATGCTCCACAGATAGACATGGTTAGACATGATACACAGGATTCCTTAGGGGCTGGAAATGAACACAGCTGCAACAGGATCACATCGTGATGGTGCTGGTGGAAGGATTTCGGCTTTTCATGTTCCTCGGTCTCTGGAGGCTTTCTGGCAAAATGTGTTGAGTGTTTTGGCCACTGTTGCATGGCAAGGCATTAATATTTGTTTGTAGTTACTCTTAAAGCAGAGATTGTCTTTTTACAACTTTGCTACAAACAAATGGCAGCCAACAATGCTCTCCAGTATAATGCAAGTTTTGGGTGAAATTTTTTTTTTGGCACATTAAGGGGCACTGTGAGCACAACATGTATGTATATGCAGAAATGTTTTGTCTCACCTGCAAAATAAACTACTCTGTCTTGAAAGACAGTGAGTGGTATAGTACAGAGTCTTTAAAGATTCCTGAGTATCTTTCAAGGTGTTTTTCCTCCAACAAAAAAGCAAAAGGGAAACATTTGTTTCAAATATCACCTTTAAAAGAATCGATTTTTTTCTAGGGTAGGTAAGTTCTAGTCTTTCTGGAGCAGTTAGAGTTGAGTTCTGTGACTTGTCTTTTACTACAGGCTTGTCCTGGGTACTTGGGAATGCTGAAGAGCTGCCCTTTGATGACGATAAGTTTGATGTTTACACAATTGCCTTTGGAATCCGAAATGTAACTCGTATTGATTTGGTAAGTTGCTGTAGTGTATCCTGACATGGGGTCCTTACCATTCATCTGAGGGTTTTTTATTCATCAGAGGAAGAAAAGGAGGAACTCCTTTGTAGAAAAGAAGATCATAGTCTACTCCTTAAAACATGCATGGTGTGCAACTTGTCTGAATGAAGAATGCAATTAAATGCCCCACCTTTGCCATAAAAAGATAGATTTATACCAGTTGCACCCAATCCTTCCAGCTTGACAAGCTACATGATCTCCTCCTAAGGCAAAGGGGTTGGATGTTGCAGTCATTCCCCACCTCCTCCTGGCCTATGGTGTGGCTGGACCTCCACATGCACAGTGCAGTCAGTCTGCATGTCTCAAATCTTCTGAAGCACCTGATCTACATCCCACCCACTGTGGGTCCAAGTCCTGTTCTCTGTTTCCCTGCCTGAGCCAGCAGAGCTTCCAGAGCAGAGTGGGAGGCCACTGGCTGCTGCCCCCACTGCTGTTAGCTAACCTGTTCTGCCCACTTGTGCTCGGTGTCTTTACACTGGCTGGTGGTAGAGCTTCCTATGAAGAACAAGTATGATTTTAATTAGGGTAAGTAGTGTCCTTTGTTCTAAACAAAATCTGTCCTTTGAGAGGGACAAGCTGTTGTGGGGGTGAAGATAAGTTAGATCACCTGTCCAGGTGAACTAGTTGTGTGTGTTTTGGAGGAGTGTGTTACAACGTTGGCAAAGCTCCTTCTGTGGAAGATGTAACCACCTTGAGCCATATGCCTTGGAAGTTAATGTGGATGGCTTTTCCTGGTACTTTGTCTGCACCTTTCCAAAGCACAGGCTCTTTGCCTTTGTGGATACAGGAGTCTGGTGGCAGAGCTCCCTGGAGACCTGATACTAAACACATCCAAGCTGCCAATTCCTTTGCAGAGCTCCTGTCCTGTGTGTGTACTGTTTGTGTCCCCCTCCGTAGGAACAGGGCAGTTGAAGCCAAGCAACCTGCAGAGCTGCTGGAATGCAACTCTGCTGTGCTCTTACATGAAAGAACATACAGTTGTAAAGAAAATTTTTTCTTGATTCTTCTTAATTGTTTTGTTTTGGATGTAGGATGGAATTTTCAAAGTAGCCAAAGATCTTCCTTCTCCTTCCTTCCTTCCTGTTCTCACACATTGCTCATCTGAAACCCAGTGTCGTTCCTTCTTTGATCTTTTGGGTGTGCCTCAGTAAAATCTTTTCTTTTGATTAAAAAAAAAATCTATCGTGCCCTTTTTTTCTTCTTCAGTTTCTTGTAGGTGAGTCACCTTCTCCCTTTTGGGTTTGGTCTGTAATTACAAGAGCTCTGCAAACATTCATCAACTGGGAGTAGGGAAAAAGAAAAATTGGCACCCAACATCAAGTTTTGACACAAAGCCTTGAATAAATCTATTTATATAACATAGAGAGTGTTTGTGCTTTATGTTTGTTGTATGTTTGGGTTTTTACACTTGTCTTGGGATGCTTCTCCACATGAAATATTGCAGATTGCCAGTCTTTACTCTACTCTTTACTTCCCTCGGTTCATCAGAGTTGCACGATAATATCACATGCCATGATAATAGGCAGGTGCTGTTCTACAGAAACAAACTTATCACATCTGCTTTGTCTCAGGCTCTTCAAGAGGCCTATCGTGTGCTCAAACCAGGAGGAAGATTTCTCTGCCTTGAATTTAGTCATGTCAACAACCCTCTTCTTTCCAGGTAAGAACATGGCGGCACTTCATGCCACATCACAAAGCTGTCTTATTTGTACTCAGCCACAGTAAGAGATGGAAACACTTCTTTGTGCACTTTTAAAATCAGACACAGACTGCATAGCACAGTGGTACAGAGACCAGCTTGTGTTGGAGGGGTTGGTTTTTAACCTTGTTTGTATTCATTTGCATTTGTTGTCTGTCTGTGCAGGCTCTACGATCTCTACAGTTTCCAGGTTATCCCTGTTCTGGGTGAGGTCATTGCTGGTGACTGGAAGTCTTACCAGTATCTGGTGGAGAGCATCCGGCAGTTCCCCCCTCAGGTGAGACAGGATTTCCCTGAACTCACATGCACAAAACGTGATCCCAGCACAACCTTGCAGCCACTGGCTCACAGGCCTTCGGGTTGTCACAGTTATGGCACTTCTTTTTACAGGAGGAGCTGAAGGCAATGATAGAAGACGCAGGTTTTTTCAAAGTGGATTATGAGAATTTAAACTTTGGCATTGTCGCCATTCACTCAGGTTTCAAACTGTGAGTCTACTACGTAGCAAAACACAGGAGGTGTAATTCTCATGAAGAATGTGAAAGCTGTGGAATTTTAACAGTATGAGGATTGAAGAGGAGTGTTAAGAACTCATGCAGCAGATACTTGCTCAGCAGCCAGACCCTGAACACCAGCTACCTTTTTTCCTTCAAGAAACATGTGGAAGGAGCGACTCCTGTGGCGTTTCTTACACTTGCATTTCCCTTCAAGTGCAGTGTAAAGGACACAGCCAAAACTGAGCAGTGCTAACAAGTGAAGCAACGTCAGTTGCCAGTGGGTGTTGGACACAGAAATAGGCTGACTAGTCTTCCAAGAAGATGCCTTTTTTTTTACTAAGCTTCAAGGAGGATATACCCATAAGAACCTGGATTTATGAAGTAACTATGGATTTTTATGAAGCTGTTAGTACCTGTCACATGGAGTTTACAGATGTTTTCCCATGACTCCTTCTTTCAAAGGCAGATGAAAGGCTTGTGAAATAAAAGGGCTCTGCATCAACTCTTTTCCACTTATATCAATGCTTTGTAAGAAGGTTGCCTAAGAAATTATGGATTTGGGGGGTGTGGGGATGTTCATCCTTCATTCACACTGCAATAAAGAGGGTAATGCAAGAGGGCGGAGAGTAAAGAAAACTCTTAAAGAATAAACTAGTTCCAACAGTTTTATTAGCAAAGAAGCAATCTTTTGAAAGAAAATAAATACAAGGAAGACATTTTTGCTTTTTTATATAGCCACAATGAAAATACCAGCTGCTACAGCAAAATCCCTGACCATTAACAATACAACAAAAGACCTGGAGATCAAGGCCTGTTTCCCCAGGAAGGCTGAAGGTGGGGGTCACTGTGCAGATCCTGTACCCAGGTGCAAGTTTCAGTAACAGTCCGTGGTTCTAACCAGACTTGAAAAGAAGAATAGCAACTTGGCCGAGGTAGAAGTAGATGAAGTGCTTGGTCTCGTGAGTCACGTAGCTGCCGAAGTTCCTTCCCACGATGCAGTGCCAAGTGGGATTGTATTTCTTGTCAAATTCCTACAGAAGAGAGAACTAGAAAGTCAGTATTTTCGTGGTAATTATACTAATATTGTCTAACAGGTTTTCTTGTGTTTTTTTTTTTTGCAATGATATGTCACTTGTTAACAAGTATCACTTTTGGAAGAAGGCAATTAAGGAGCAGCATATGCTCCTAAGCACAAGGATCATCTGTCACTTTATAACTCATCTGCTGCTTAGTCATACAAAAAAAAAAAGTGATTCTAAGCAGAGCAGGAATAAGCTTAAAACATATGTTTGGGGAACTAACTATTCCCCCAAAGTCACGCCATGATCTCAAACCATAACTTCTGATAGCATCACTGCTTGTTGTGAACCTCAGATTAAACCAGTATTTTGACTTAATCAGCTGTTTACAATAGGGATGCTGAAACGACACTTGCTGGCAAATTCTCTGCCACATCCTTGATATCTGGTCATGAGACCATATTCTTCTGACACTCAGTCATCAGGAGCCTGCTACAACTTACAAATAAACTGCTGTGTATAGGTGTACTGTGAGTAATCCCACGCAGTCGGTGGTTATATAGTGCAGTACCTAACAGCCATCAGCTAAAGAGGTTTTTCTGAGAACATGGAAGAGGTTCCTGTTCCGCTCAAACAAACCCTTCAACTACTTGCAGCTCAGTCAGGCTCTCAGTAGGAGTCAAGAGAGAAAATGTGACAAACTGTAAGCTATGAACCATCTGTTCGGCGCTCGCATGAACAGCTTGTCTTACATGTGGGGGGAAAGGGCAAAAAACAAAACCACTTATTACACGGTCAGCAAACCACCCCTCCTCGAACAGGCTCCATATAGAGCCCGTGTTTTGTACCAGCTCGTCAGGCACAGGGACAGTCAGCTGCCACTCTGCCCACCTGGACAATGGCACAGTGGCAGAAAAGGCATAAGATACTACCAGAGAAAAGCAGAAGGACCTAAAAAGGTCCACATAAAGGGTGGGGAAAGGAACATAAAGAGAGAAAGTCCACCTTGAGTATCTAGTATGTCTGGAGCTTGTTTCTCTAGACCTACTTGCCCAGCAGCTTTCTCCCTGATTGATTTTTCATGAGCACATTACAAGCCAACATGTACCTTCTTTATGTGAGCAGCGATGTCCTTCTCGATGTTGTATTTCTCCAAGGCCTGAGTAGCACATTCCACTGAGTCCTGTTGCATCTCCTCTGACATGTCCGCATTTTTGATCACTGCCTTCCGATCGCTCATGATTGCCTGCTTTGGAAGAAGAGGAGGAGAATTCAAAGTTGCAGGAGCACCTGCCAGAGTCACCTGTACCGTCACTCCCAGCGAGCTCCCGGGGCCGGGCACGGGCACAGCCCCGGGCACAGCCCGAGCAGCGGCGGCTGAAACACGGGATCTCGTTCAGCACCCGCTCTCCAGCCGGACCCACACAAGCCCCGCCGCCCTCACGGCCCTCCCCAGCCCCNCGGAGGCGGCGAATGGGGAAGAGCCCGGGCACGGGGCAGCCGCCGGGGTACCGGGGCGGCCGAGTGTCCCCGGGGACCCCGCAACCCGCTGCTCACCGTTGGGCACTGCGGGGCCGGCGCGGTGCGGAGCGGTCAGCGCTGCGCTCTGGGCCGCCCGCGCCTCGGAGCGCCCCGGCCCCGCCCCCTCCGCGCCCATTGGCCAGCCATTGGTCACGGCCGCCGGCCCCCGAGCGCCCATTGGCCACCGCCGCCGGCCCCCGAGCGCCCATTGGCCGTGGCGCGGCGCCCTGCAGGGCTTTACCCCGGCGTTGTCTTGCGGCCCGCGATGCCCCGCGCTGCGTCCGTTTCCATGGCGACCGCAGGGTGCGGAGGGAGCGGGAGCACCCCCGCAGGGCCGGCACGCGCTGCATGGCGCGTGGCTTTGCTGCCGAAAGGCCCCAGTCCTGCCTCCCGTGCTACTCGTCTGCTGCGCCGCGCCTCGCTGAGGTTCGACGTTTCTTCACAGAAAGGGTGATTAAACACTGGAGCGGGCTGCACAGGGAGGCGGTGGACTCGCCGCCCCTGGAGGTGTTCAAGGAAAGACTGGACGCGGCCCTGAGCGCCCTGGTCTAGGCTGAACGATTGACACGGTGGTGTTGGGTCACAGGTTGGACTCGATGATCTCAGAGGTCTTTTCCAACGTCACTGATTCTGTGATTCTCTGGCATCGTCTGGTGCTTCTGGGCGAAAAACGTATTCCTTAAAGTACCCTCAGCCTCCAAGGCATTGTAATGTGTCCACCAGCTTCTGTAAAGCCCCTTTCCATAGTTGATATGTGCACCCCAAAAGGCATTTTATTACTTACCCCAGCCTGGATCACAGAGACATGGAGTTTAACCCAGTAATCTCTCCAACAGACTTTGTTTCTCTTTGAAACAAGCTCTTGTTGGAATAGCTCTTTAAGTAATACAGGATATTACTGAAATAATACCGGGATATTATCTGGGATAGCTTTTTCAGTAATATGCCCTTTACTGAGAGCAAAGCCCACCACTGTCAAAGGAAGATGTTCCATAGCTTGTAAATGGCACTTGATCATCTGTCCTGTTCTGACCATGTCCTGATCATGTCTGTTTTCAGCTGTTTTCAATTCAGAATGAGTGACCTCTGAGGGAAATCTCTTACCCATGTTTACTGAGTATGATCCAGTCAGCTCCACACTTTGTTCCTGCAGTGAACTGAACCTATCAGACTCCTGAAGTCTCTTTTATGGCATCTTTTGCAGACCTCACCATTTCTTGCAACTCTTGCCATATTTTGTTTGCATTTGTTTTGGGGTTTGGGGTTTTATGTTGTTCATTTGTTTAAGTGAAGCAAGATGTTTTGGGAGATCCTGGGTGCTCTGTTTAGCTAGTTTCACTCTCCCTGGGGCACTCTCTGCTTATGCTCTTGTCAGCAGATAAAACATCACTGTTGAGTTTTCCAGAGCTGCTGATCTGCTAATAACAGGAACCATGTCTATAGCAAACAGCACAGGATGACCTAGAAGAGGTTTCAAATACTGGTTGGTAGAACTCCCATTTCCTTGTACCCTCAAGAGCAGTCATCCACCTCACCTGAAATGCAAATATATTTTCGTATTAGTACAGTATAGTTGCCTGCTCAGTGTCATTTAGAGCAAAAGCAGCATAACTGCAAGCAACCCTTTGCTTTTGCAAGTACTGAGACAACCTCAGAAAAATATCCTGCTCCCAAAAACATTGAAACTGGATAATGTAATACTTTTGTCACTCTACAGTATCTCAGGAATAACTTCTGGCTCCCAAGTTTTAGCAATTAGGAGAGATGCAATTCACAGCTTTGCTTATGTATGCTAGCAACATAAAGAAGCTCTGAATGGTCTTGGGGCCACAGCAAGTAATGAATTTACAGAACAGTCTTTAGTATCTGCAGCACTAGCAGTGGTTCTTTGAGTACTGGGCAATCTTCTGCTGACAGAACTGAACCATTTAACAATCTTTCCAGTGCTTACACGAAACTTCAGAAACACCCATGACTCTCTGAGGGGGCGCTTGTGTTTGGTAGCTGCAGGCAAATCTCTGTGCATTTATTAAGAAATGGTTGGCTGAGGGAACAGATGTGATGACGACTGCAGGAAATGTCAGTGTGGGTGAGATACACGTCGTTAATGAGGAACATTAAAGCCCAAGATACAGGGCTTTAAAGAGAGGCATTAGAGCCCTACTTGTTAATCAGGAATATAAAAGTATAGTTTCCCCCAGGACAGAGCTGCAGGGGAAGGCAGAACAAGTGCACACAGGAGATGATAGCTGGGGTAGAGGAGGGGCTGAAGGAAACTGGATAAGGTAGATCATGAGATTCCTCTTCAGATGGAGGTTAGATCGTAAGCACTTTGCAGGAGAGGTATTTTTTGCTCTTTGTTGCACACCATACCACTGTATTAATTGGGAATTTTTCCAGGGCTTCCAGTTACTATCAAAACATAGAATAATCATTTTTAGCAATAAAACAACTACCATCTTCTTTCTGTAAGACTGAAGAAGTCTCCACATCGACATTTTCTTTGTAAACCTGGAATTCATATGCAAGGGCTTCTAATCCAATTTTGTATCTACAGATTTATAGGGGTGGAAAAATCTTGGCAGGTCTGAGTCAAGTTCTCTCTGTGGTCTCCAGAGGAAACATTTGCTCCACTTGCAGGTTGGGGCCCTGCAGTGAAAGCAGGTGAACCGGCACATGATGGGTGCCTTGCCTCCCCCTCAGGGTGCAACCAGGGCCCAGTTGGGCTCAGCACCATCCTGGGTGTTCAGCACCCACCATGTCAGACCTGCCAAGGGCAGGCTGAGGCACTGCCATGTTCTGCCCCACAGGCAGCTCATCCAGCCCCTGCCAGCATTTCTGTTTTGGTGGTTGCAGGTGTCTGAGTCAGGGCTGTAACTCCCTCATTGGTGGTGAAGCTGCAGCAAACCCCTTCATTAAGGAAATGTGTGTTTTCCACTTTAAATGCGGTTTGGGCTGTGGGGAACAAGCAGCAGGCAGTCTGTTCTCTCACTGGAGTGTGTGGGAGCAGCACTGAACTGGCAGTTTTAAGCTTAGCATTGGGAGTGTGGGATCATGTTATCCAAATTGTTGGTTTGGTTGTTGCTTTTAAATAGTTACCTGATGCTATTTTGGGTTGGAAGCTCCTGCAGCCATGCAGTTCACTCTCAAATTCCTCTTCCTTTTTCTATGTAAATAATACTGTCCCCATTCTCTCTGATGGTCAAGAGGAGGAGGCCAAAATGGATAGAATTTCTCAAACTGGGAATGATCTGCTAACATGATTGTAGCATGTCTTTCCTTGTCGTGATTTATATATGCATCCTAAATTACTTTTAGGCTGAGCTTGTACATCTGTAAAGCTTCAGCATTTGCAGGGCCTGAATCTTGAAAAGCCCAAGACTAAAACACTAATACAGCATTAGGGCTTTGCAGAGGATTTGATTAATGGGGTTAAATACAGGCTTTACTTCAATACCCTTGGAAGAACTCAGGTACCATAGTAATTATACGTTTTATGCATATGCAAATTTGTGTGTGTGTGTATGATGGAAGCTTAAACAAATAATTAAGTAACTGCACAAGTAAGAGTGGGACACATGTTTGCTCTCACTTCCTGACAGAGAAATCTGGGGGGAAAAAATCAGTTTCAGAAACAGAACAGTTCAAAGCTTACCAGACATACAACCTCTGAGGGCAGCGAGTGAAAGTGGATCCAACCCCATAGCTGTGATTTCTTACACCAGCAAAGCCAGCTCAGCCAAGGTCTTCCATTAAATACACAGCACATACCAAAGAGCAAAGCAGTTTGACCACATGGTGTTAAGAACAAGCCACCAATGGCTCAACCTAGTAGCATTATTATTCAAAGGCTTTAGTGGGGTTTTTTCCAGTGTTTTTCAAATTACAATGCTTGTATTATGCCTGGTGGACTTTTGAGATGTTAAGAAACAAGGCACATGTATCATTAATCTCTAATGTATATTGTCTGCTGTTTGCAGGGATGTGGGAGATGCAGTTCACAGGTCCCTGCTCAGGGCATCCCCTGTCACAGCTGGCAGGAGCTGAAGGGACACATAGCACCAAGCTGGTGGGGTTTGTTATGCAGATGTAGAGCGAGATGGAATGGCAGTAATGGCTTTTATCTCCAAAAAGACAGGGAACATGCACTGTGTAAGCTGGTTGGCATCAATTTATGATGTCATGAGGTGAGTTTCTGCCCTCAGGGGAAACGTGTGCCTTGCACAGCCACAGAGGAGCGACTTTCCTTCTCTTGTTGGGCTCTCAAGAGCCACAACAGCAGACTCAGAACTGGTGATTTTTCAGCCTTTTCCAGCACTTCTGAAGACAATTCCATATGTTCTCTTTTCATGCATGGAGTTACAACTGGTATAAATAATTATGGATTATTAAGTCTGTATGTGGACAGGGCACCACCCAGCGAAAAATGTTTGTTTTTCAGCCTTTTACTGTGCTAAATGTTTGGTTTTCAGCCTTTTACTCCTGAAAGTGAGTGGTCTGGACTATCTGGTTCTAGTTTGCTGCAGTGTTCTGCTTTCAACAGGTCTCTGGCTTCTCTAAGTGAGCCTTGGCTTATCTTGCTTCTGAGTGTTGGAGATTCCATGAGGAAGCCCAGAATCCTCTGCCAGGATGAGACAGTGGCAATGTTACATTACACAGCACCTCCTCCTGTGGTGGTCTCCTGGTCTCTCCAGTCAGAGTCAGGGAGGCTCATTTTGTTCTTGGAGCTGTGCTACTTCTTTACAACCACCTTTTATGTTAGAACACATATTTTTGTGTTTGAAAAGTACTTTCTCAAATTATGTACCATTCCAGTTATTTAATTTATGAGAATAAAAATACAAAGTGGGAAATAGATAGTAACCGAGACAGACATGGAGAACAGAGATAAAACTGAGATAATTCAGTACAGGCAAAATACTTGATTCATCTTCTCAAAGTGCCTTTTCTCCAATAATGGAACCCTGACCTCTGTCCATATGTCACAGAGATACTCAGCAATGTTACAGACTCCTCTTCCACACCAGACTTTGTTACTTCTGACAGGTCAGAACCAGAGTTGAGTGACAGATGAGAAATACAAAAATAGAGCCTTCCAACCTCTCTTGTTTCCCCAACAAAGTTGTTGAGGAAAAATGTGGTTTGTTTGTTTGCTTTTTTTTAATCATTACCTTTTCATGTTCTCTTTAAAGCCTTTAAGCCATTCGGTATCTTCAATAATAACATGAAATTAATTTTGCTAAACAAAACCACTATGGTCATCTGCCTTCCAGCTTCACAGACACAGAGTATTTCAGTAGCATTATTAAACTTTTACACCTTCTCTCTTCTGTAAGTTGTCTTGCAAGTGCTCTTCTTTTGACCAAAATACAGGCCAGGGTATTTCAGTTGTGACTGCACAAAAGTTCATTTTCCCAGATAAAACAGTGAAAGGGTGTTTGGGCTCTGGGCTGTCACTAAGAGCCCTGCAGAAAAGTGTCTCGTTCCTCCAGCTTTGGTAAAGGGATGTTACCTGAGGGAAAACAAAAAGGAAGTTTTATGAGACCAGCAGTAGATTACCTTCTGGGTTGTACAACTTGGCACTAAAGTCCTTCTTTGGTTTATTCTTAGTATGTTCAGGCAGCTTAAATTCCCCAAGCAAGTCAGGAAAGTAAATCCTGTCTGACTTCCTGTAGGGAACTGCTCAACATGTGCAGTAACTTCAGACAGATCAGCCTCTGTACTTCTTTTGGACCAATAAATTGCACAGTTTTACACAGATGGCTACATTTATTTTAGTACTTTCCTATTACTAGCTAGGATTTCTGAAAATAAGTGCAGCTATGGCAGGTTACACTCCTCAGGTTAATTCAAGCAAATTAAGGGGTTTTTACAAACAAGTCAATACCTGGTGGAGCTACAAAATACTCCTCTACTTTCTCTCTGGCATTTTCCAGCAGCTCTTTGGTGCAGTTGCCTTCTGTCACATCATCTTCTCTGAGGTACAGACACCTGAGGAACACAGATTACTAGTTGTGTTTAGCCCTATTTTATGAAGTAGGAAGGGTAGCTTATCTCTAAACCTGGTTTTGGTCCTAAGTAAGCACTGAGACAAGCTCTGGAACATTTTGAAGCACCCAGGAAGGCCACTGACAGACGTCTGGGGAGCAGCATGTGCAGACCAATCATGACAAGACAGACCGAGGAACTGAAGTTCACCTTTGCTGTGGTCACACGTAAGGATCACGTGGGCCACTGGCATCTTTCCCACACACACAACCATGGTAAGACATTTCTGTAACCAAAGGGGCCATTTCTGTAAGCAAAGGGTAATTCCCAGGGAAAAAAGGTCACAAACAGTTTGATACATTAAGAGATAAAAGGAGGCTGTTGTGATCCATCACCTGTCCTCCAGGACTGAATCCATGGGTTCCACACCGTCAGTGTTCACTTCATGAAGCTGATCAGCAAACTGGATCGCCTTCTGCAGCCGCTCCACACCCTCCGAGTCACGGAAATCCACCAGGGCCAGGTGCTCCAGGTGGTCCAGCACTTCCACCGACACCTTTTGCTGTCAAATCCGGACAAAAAAAACGCAAAAGTGAGCAAGTTTAATAGTGCTACTTTCTTGGTTTTGTTTTTAACTAAAAACTCGTTCCGCGACAAACCCCGAGTTCCCAAAGAACCGCGGAACCGTTAAGGCTGGAAAAGCCCTCTGACACCATGAGACCGAACCGCCGCCCTGCAGAGAGCGGCCGGGACAGGGCGGGTGAACTTGGTCAAGTTCCCTCGGTGTTTGTCCCTCCCGCCTCGCGAGGGGCTGCGGTACCTGCGGCGGGGCCCGGTGCGCGCTGTGCCCGCTGTGCCCCCGCGGGGGGACCCTCCAGGCGCGGATCCCCCGCGCCAGCGACAGCACCCGCATCTCCCCCGGCCCCTCCCCGGGGCGTGACGTCACATCCCGGGCGGGACGTCACGCACCGGGCGTGACGTCACCCCAGAGCGCGCGCCGGATGCGCGTCACGGGGCGGCGCGGCCGGGGGCGGCCCGGCCCGGCGGGGCCGGCGCCATGAACAGTGTGGGCGAGGCGTGCACGGAGCTCAAGCGCGAGTACGACCAGTGCTTCAACCGCTGGTTCGCGGAGAAGTTCCTCAAGGGCGACAGCGCCGGCGACCCCTGCGGGCAGCTCTTCAAGCGGTACCAGCTCTGCGTGCAGGTGGGTCCGGCCCCCGAGCTCCCCGCCCCCGGAGCAGCCTCAGCTCCGCGCCCCGCCGGGTTGGCTTCGCCCTGTGCCTGTCGGTCGTGGCGTGTTTCACAGGGTGTTCTCTCGCTGTGGTTTTGTTGTTGTAACATCTTCATCCTGCTGGTGTAAAAGTTGCGGCTCGTTTCCGTGATAGGATCCGTGCTGTCAGTCAATTCTCGGTGCATACTTGACCAACTCCTAATATGCAGCTTTGTGCAAGCCAACCTCATTTCTGGGTTTTTTTTCCAGATGACTTCTTCTAGATCATCTCTCTTCTCCCAGGCAGGCAGCGATAGGATGAGAGGATGTAGTCTTAAACTCTGCTAGGGAAGCATTAGGTTGGACATCAGCTCAGATTTCTTCACACAAAGGGTGATTAGACACTGGAATGGGCTGCAAAGGGAAGTGGTGGAGTCCCCGCCCCTGGAGGAGTTCAGGGAGAGACTGGACACGCTCAGCCTGCTTGACACTGTGGTGTTGGGTCACAGGTTGGCCTCGATGATCTCAGAGGTCATTTCCAACCTCCCTGATTCTGTGATTCTATGTTTTGCACCAATGATTACATCATGTAGCACTATGAAGACACGTCAAGTTTAATTCTTAGGTTTTGTTTTTCTTGTTTTTCAGAAAGCAATCAAGGAAAAGGACATACCTATTGAGGGCCTGGAGTTCATGGGCCCGAGCAAAGGAAAAACTGAAAACTCCTCTTGACCTTGGCTGTGTGGGTGGAGTCAGTGATACGAGCCTTTGAACTAAGCACCATCTCCAGGTGTACCACTAGGTGCCACCTGGGTAAGACCTTTAGATCTTTGTTAACTGCTTTCTAGGAAGCGAAGAATCTTCTCTGCTTGTGAAAACAAACAGCTAAAAGAAAAACAAAAAAGACTGGATCATGTGGTAACTGCTGCCTCTTTTCCAGTGAATTTTGGTGGTGGTTCAGCACCTAACAGCTTAAAAATCCATGTGACCTAACTTCCTGTTGAATGTACTCTGTATTGGGGAAATTCTGATTGGAGTGGGCTGAGATAATTTCTTTGTGACTGGTTTCTTTTGCTTATTTATATAACACTCGAAATTGCTTAGAAATATGAAGGGGGTTGATTTACATTGTCTCTTCTTCATGCTGCTGAATTTTGGTGGAAGAAGTTTGTTTCATGTCATCCTGAATGTTGAGGGGCTAAAGCATTATTTTCTGTCAGCAACAGAGATGGTCTGAAAGCACTCTTGGGCCTTCAACAGCTTGGCTAAAATAAATATAACAAGGTTCTATTTTACTGAAGTTCAGAACTGTTCAGTAGACTCTGATTGTGGCCTCTAGGAGGGATGGAGGTGGCCTGCTCAAAAGCTGAAGGGGAGACTGAAGCAGAGGTGACTTGCTGAGCCTTTTCTGAGGTAGGAACCCAACCATGAACTTGAATTCTCTCTCCTTTAGCATTACACATTCCTGTGGCATGATCCTCACATAGGGATTGGGAAAAGCTGGCCCCGCTCCTTACACCAACACAGGTGAAAGAGTAAAGAATATTATGGCCTGGGGATAGAAGTCAACTTCCTAATTATCCTGGAAAAGTGAGGGAAAAAAGAGCTTTGACTCTCTTTGCTTCTAATTACTACCTGCTGGATTATTCAGAGGTTTTACTTCAAAAAAAAAAAAACTAAAAAAGGTGCAATTCTCAAACTTTAAAGCTGGCCCAGACGTCTGTCACTCCTTTCAACAGCAAGAAGCCAAGGCAGCTGCTAAATTCCTCATTTTGGGAAAAACAGGATTAACAGCAGCTGAGACAACAGCTCAGTTTTGTACCATGCAAAAAATAGAGAAGTTACAGACAGAAGTAGCAAACAGTTGACTTGCAGGAAGGAGAAACTTCAAAAAGAATGTGCTGGCACAGACTCAGGCTCTTGGCTGTGGAAGGTCATTAATCCCCAGTAGGTTAAGCAGCTCTTCCATGACACAGTACACATTACACAGGTATGTGCAGTGGGGCCAAAATTGTTTTCTTTCTCAACACCTGTGTGAGTGACTTTAAACAACCAGACTGCAGCTTTATGGACAGCAGAGTTGTGAGCAAGATATGTACTGATACACCTGAAAATCTGAGAGCTGAGGGGGAACGTTGTGAAGGCACACAGAGCTGAGCTCAACATCTTTGCTGCCGCTCCCTCTGCCAGAAGGGACCAAAAGAAAAATCACCTTCATTGACTGTGAATAAATATTGCAATAGCTGGTTATGGAGAATGTGCTTCAGTATATATTGAATTTTTATCTACATACCTGTTCTCCTGGCTGTGAGTTTACAGTCATGAGTTAAAACAGACACGAAGAACATTAAACTGAGCCATGTCCCATGCCAAGTGTGTTCCTGTTGTGTTATCAGACACAGGAACAGGTATTAACATTCAGGTAGTCAAACCCCTTTCCTCCTGCGCTGTGTCCTGGGGGAAGCCTCCATCTTTTAAGCAAACATTGAAGAACTTCTCTAAGGATTCAGATTTAAAAAAAA
Organism: Pachyramphus minor; assembly: GCA_013397135.1. NCBI lineage: Eukaryota > Metazoa > Chordata > Aves > Passeriformes > Tyrannidae > Pachyramphus > Pachyramphus minor. The sequence goes on along the minus strand of VYXB01003596.1, from coordinate 847,080 downwards.
CCCAGTCAAATCCTTAATTCATGTTCAGAGTTGTTTATTTAAAGGACCTCATCACAAGTACACACAGAAGCCACTAACACCACTCAGCTTCATCTCAAATGCAGAGTTTCTGAAATTATGACCCCAGAAATGATGGTTCTCACTCAACATGCTTCAAGATGGGGAGAGCCAAAGTTCTGGCTGTAGTCAGGACCTTAATCTTCATAACCAGTTGGGAGAGCATTAGTATGGGGGTTGTGAAACAGAGTCTTGTTCCCATCACCCCAGGGGAAAGGCTGTTGAAAGAAGAGAGAAAAAAACCCAGTGGCAGCTCCTGAACAATCTGTACTGCACCAGAAATAAACATCAGTCCAGACTCAATCAGTGACAGGACAAGGGGACACAGCCTCAAGCTGTGCCAGGGGGGTTCAGGCTGGACATCAGGAGAAATTTCTTCATGGAAAGGGTTGTTAAACATTGGGGTAGACTGCCCAAGGAGGTGGAGTCACTGTCCCTAGAGGTGTTTAAGGACAGATTAGACACAGTACACAGTGCCATGGTCTAGCTGACAAGGTGCTGTTGGGTCACAAGTTGGACAGCTTGACAGGCTGGTGAATTAGGCAAGCTGGCATCTGTTCCCAGGCTGTGGGAAGCAAGGGTTGGAACACTGTCTCCTTTAGCTGGGAGCGACACTCTGAACAGCAAGATCTTTGCTCTTGCTTAAACATCTATTGTTGTGTTATCAGACACAAAAACAGGTATTAACAGTCCGGCAGTCAAACCCTTTTGCTCTTGCACTGTGTCCTGTGGGAAACAATGAGGACTCCAGTTGTGAGAATCTGGGATGTCCTCTGTTAGCTTTTACCTGCGTCTTAGTTTAAGTACAGCGGCTTTAGGACTGAAACGTTTCTCAGCAGGACGTTTTTAGGAGGATCACTCAAGGGTGGGAAGAACTGTGAGAACCTCCCTTTACTGCCTCAGGAACAAAGCTGGGGTGCAATAGCGGCTGTGTATGCACAGCACCTCACTGAGCAGATGAGAAAGCAAGAGCTACTGCAGTGAGCTCAGAACCAGCAGCCACGAGGAAAAGAGGCCTTTCAAACAGCGCAGAGGTACCTTGGTCCTGATCCGGAGGTGGGCGTAGGGCACGAACTCGGGCCTCTCGTGCTTTTTCTGCGACTTCAGGTAGCAGTTCAACATACACACGGCCACGCCGGGCAGCGCCACCACGAAGGTCAACATCCTCCAGAGCTTAGCTGGGCGGGAGAACAACCACCGCTGCCATCAGCGTTAGCGACCCCAGGGCGCCTCAAACGCAATTAACGCGCTAAGGAACACCCCCGAGGCTGCCCTCGCTCCGCGGGGCTCACACCGAGCGCCCACCCTGCCCCGCTCCCGCGGCGAAGGGCAGCGGCCGTTCAAGGGCAGCGCGGCCCGGGCCCCGCCCTCGCCCCGCACGGCCCCCGTTACCTCCACCGCCCTCGTGTGCCGCAGCCGCCATTCCCCGCGCGGGCGGGGAGCGCGGGCCGGCGGCGCCGAGCAGCCCCCGGGACACCCTCGCCAGCGCCGCCATGTCCTCCGCGACCGCTCCCCGGCACCGGAACCGGAACAGGACCGAAGATCGGCTCCGCCGACCTTGAGTCGGGCATGTCGCTGAGGGCGGGCTGTCCTGAGGGCGGGGCCGGCGCCATTTTGGTGCTGAGGGCGGGACCGGTGCGGGGCCGGTGATGGGCAGCTGTGACAGAGTCACAGCATCATTCGGACATAGAAACGTAGAGTGACAGAATCGTTTGGGTTGGAAATGATCTCTGGGGTCATCATGTCCAACCTGCGACGCAACACCACCGTGCCAGCTAGAGCGGCACTCAGTGCCACGTCCGGTCTTAACACCTCAGGGACGGTGGCCTCATCGCCTCCCTGTGCAGCCCGTTCCAATGTCAAATCATCCTTTCTGTGAAGAAATTCTCCCTAATGGCCAACCTAAACCTCCCCTGGCACAGCTTGAGACTCTTGTCTTGAGTTTCCTGGGAGAAGAGACCGACACCCCCCCCCCAGGTAATTGTAGAGAGCAATAAATAGTTTAGAGAATGTGTAGGGATGGCACTGTAGGCCTGTCCCAGGCGTGAGGGGATCATAGGGCCCCTGGAACGGGGCAGTTCTGTTACCACTAATGTGTTTTTGATTATTTGGATTCCTGGGATGATTCCACAGAAATAATAACATCACTTGAATAAACACAAGACTTCAAGGGGAAAAAAATGTGGTAATTAATTTACAAATATCTAGATCCTATTTTAGTTCTTTGTTGGAGCTTGGTGTCTGGCTGGGTGACCTTTGGCAGAAGCCACGTAAACAGAGAGAGCATTTTCCAGTGATTAAAACCCCACAGTAGAATGAGAGAATTCCCATAGTGAGTGTAAAGATTGTAACGGTGGGAAAGCAGAGAAATGGTCAGACCAGACCTTATCACTCGGAGCAGGACTTGTGTTCAATTTTCTGTGCGGCATATAGGAATGGTAAGATGGCCAGGATGCTGGAAGGCTGTTCTGAAACACAGCTTGGTATACAACTATGCTCAGTTGTTTGCTGTATCTCTGCAGTTTAACTGTTAAAAGTGTTTTGGTTTCTTTGGTATTTTCTTTTTTTAAAATTACTATTACCTCTTCCAATAATTTGCTTTCATATTATTTTATTTAATAAGTAATTTTAAGAACAGTTTTGCTTCCATACTGAAAGGAGAAGTTATCCCCAGGTGGCACTGTGTGTACCTACAGTAGTGTTCTTCTGTCATCACTGATATGATACATTTTGTACAGGACAGCCCTCAAACCACTGCAACTCACCATGTGCGTGCACACCTGCTTTGTTAAATCCACATTGGAGGTAGATTTTGCCTTTCCCCACCTTCATCCTTTGGATTCAGATTTATGAGATGTCTAATATCAGACTTTTAATTTAAAAGGAATTTGGATGTGTTTTTTTGAAGGGAACAGAATATCTGAGAATTATTTTGTACAGTATTTCAGTGATGAAACCAAGATTAAGTTCTGTATCCTAAAGGCAAACTTGTAGCAATAGTTACGTAAACAAAAGTACTTTTGTGTGTAGCAAAAAACTTTTAAGTAAGCAACAGACACTAATGTTTACAAATGAGAGAAAACAAAGGATCAGCAAAACAAGCAAACTTCTGTCTAGGATGAGGAAAAGCTTTCTTAGCACAGCTGCCCCAGATGCCCCTTTGTGAGCACTTAGACCCACAGAGCTGCAAGAGGCTCATGGAGAGCGACTGAAAATGGGGTTTGGTCTGCCCTGAACCTGGATGTGGTGGCAGTTTCATTGCAGTCTGAGTGACACTGGTTTAAAATGGATGTGTCTTAGTCTTTACCATCCCAACAGCTGCGATTAATCTCTGCATGAAGTGTGTCAGGACTCTCCTGGGTCTGATTCACATCTTATTCAAATGTAGTGTAAGTTAGGAGTGGCTGCTGGGAGACACAAAAGATTCCATGTGAATAATTTCTTCTAGCTGAGGGAAGACAGGCAGGTATTTGAGGAAACCTGGATATTTTAAGAGTATTGTGAATAATGTTTTGACGTGGTTGTATGAAGTAAGTTTGACAGTGCAGTATGTGATGGTTATTATCACTGTGATGATTGCAGTCCTCCTGACAGCACGTGTTTTTACAAAGGTGTGGGGAAAACGAGTGAAAAGTCAACTCTGGCACTGCAATGGTGTGTGGATTATTGACCCAGGGCATGGGAACCCTCTGTTGTACTCACTGCTGTGCACTGCCTTGAAGAAAGGAGGTGTTTTCCCAGAACTGACCTATCTGAGGGCCTTGAGCTTGATTTAGACACTCGCTTACTAACTTTAAAAATCTGGGCCTAAATCCAGCATTTTGAACAAGTTTCAACACGTATATTTTTCCAAAAGATCCAGCGTCCTGGGAGCCCTTTGAGTGCATAAATGCTACAGAATTAGCACTGATATATATATATATATGTGTATATGGACATATATATATGGGTATATATCTCTCTATATAAAGTCTATAAAGTGCTGGTAGCCAGACACTTAGAGGAAGCAATTTCAGTGTGGTGGTGGGACGGGTGGAGGTCAGGCCAGAACTCCCCTAACCTGACTTGGCTGCCCAGTATCTGTGTCCTGCTGGATGTGCAGCACTGACATGTGACAGTTTGGATGATGTCACTGTTCAGTGACATCATGTTCAGTTTAGCAAAATTTGAATGATTGCAGTGAGCTGGTAGAGGTGCAGTTCAGTAGAGGTGAACTCACTACACTGAAAAAGAATGTTTGTGGCACAAAAGCAAGCTCGGGTTTGTATGGACTGGGCAAAGAAATGCTTGTGGGAGTAGGAGGCTTTAGCTTTCAGGTAATGGCCCTGTATTGAGTTCTGAGATAGAGAGGTTCCACTATTATTCAGAATCAAAAGCCACTTTCCAAAGACTCGTTCCTCACCTTCCTTTTTCTTTTCTTTTTTCTTTTCCCAGCTGAAGTGTTGGGTAGCAGAGAGGAGGGCACCGATAACAGCGTGAGCCACGGATGAGGTGGGATGGATCCCAGGCGCTCGCAGCAATTCCGGCCTGGCCCGCCTGGTGGCAAACTGCTGTCACTGGAAGCGCCTCTCCGTTCAGCAGGTCTGGGAACAACAAATGCGCTCTCTGGGAGTGGAGACTGTAATCTAATGCCTCTGCGTTTTCAAGTTTTCAGGGCCCGGCTCATCCCTCTCGAATAGAAACTTTCCCTCCATCAGATACTGTCTTAACAAACGCTGAGATAGACAGAAGTGCTGCAGAGATAGCGCCTGTGTCTCAAACTTCACAGAGTTTCTGTGGGCAAAAGTTTCCTTCATCATCTCCCTGTAGTCCTGGAACGGCAGAAATCAATATTCTGACATCTGTAAATCCTTTGTTCCCCTTTTCACCAGGGCTTTATCAGCTTTGGGAGGGAGGGAGGGGGGAAAGAGGGCGTTGAGAGAGCTATTGTCCCTTCTCTCGGGAATGATCTGGAACTACTATGCAAATCTCTATTTGAAGACCCTGGGAACTGGGGGAGGGCTTTAGCTGCAATCTCAGTGGGAGGGGAGCTCTGCATCCCTGCTCACACACCCCTGCCTAGTGCAAGGAGCTGGGAAGAGTCTTTTGAGCAGGCAGAAGAGACATTTTGTGCACTCCTGTGAGGCTTTGCACTCCTTATGTCTCCTGCTTTGTGCCTTTTTTTTCTGCCTGGTTTTTCTAAATGTTTGCATAAGAATTGGGGAGGGAAGACAGTGGAGAGCTGCGATTATCAGGAATGAAGTTAGAAGGGTGCAGCACCCCTCCTGCCCCTTTCTCACCCCTTGGAGTCTCCCACCAAGCAGTGGAGCAGCTCCAGTGGTTCTAGCACATGTACATCCCAACTGCTGGTGTTAGCCCAGGGCATGGGCACAGTTTCAGTAAAGCAAATGATTCAGCTGCTCAGAAGGAGTGAAGTGGAATAGTTTGCAGTTCTCAAATTATCACGTTGTAGCCAGGTCTTAAAAAGCTGCCTCTTACTGGGGGAAAGACCCACAGAGCAGAAGCTGCTTTGTGAAGCCCTGTGGTCTGTCCTGGTTGACTCCCTTTCAGGTGTTTTTTATTAGAGCAGGGTCACACTACCTGCCAACTTCCTGGAAGTTGTGTAGGGTCCTCCTTAGGCCTCATGGAAGGGGAGATATCCTGACTGCAGCCACATGGATGAAGAGCACAGTGGGGGAGAGACAGTTACAGATCCATATCTAGGTATTTCTGTGTTTGTAACTACTTACGTAAAGGCAGTTACAGTTCTTTTGATTTTCTGACCTTCATTTTCACGGTGTCAGTCTCAGTGTTTATCTTTCAAACTTTGAGGGGTTTTGTGTTCCAGAAAACTAAAAATTACTTCTGAACAATGACAGCCCTGGAAAATGCAGCACTTTTCTCTCTCTCCTGGGCAGATGAGAAGGTGCAGCCATTTAAAAATCTCACCCTCTGTCAAAACCATAGGAACACATGCCCTGAGACCTGATTCTCTGTTACCTCCCACGTTATAGCCAAGCAAACCACTGGTGTTTGCTCCGCAAGTACTTTGCTGCTTTGTGAAGGGAAAGTGCATCACAATCGTGCTCTCATTGGCTCCCTTTTTTTCCATGTGTAACTCCAGAACGACTCAGCTGACTTGGGTGAACCCCTGGAACTGTGCTAGCTGGAAATCAGCCTGGACGTGCCCTCTGGCTCCCGTGAGTGCTGCCAGTACCTGTGCACACTCCTGCATCCCTGCAGATACTTTTCTGAGGACACTTGTTTGCCAGGTGTCTGAATGCACATTCTTCTCACCCATGCCTCACATACACATGCAAACACACGTCCTCGAGTGCACACAGCCATTCCCTTTCTCTCATACACATTTGTGCACATACACAGACCTTTTTGAAAGCTCCTGTTTTCAGAAAGGTTTTATTTATAGGTCCTGCCTGGTTGTGAATGTGAAAGGGAGAGAGCCCCTCAGAGGGTTCCTTTCATGTGTAAATCAGCCTAGGCTGAGAGCATTGGGGTCACTGAGAGGAGGATTTCACTCTTAATTACTCAGAGAGAAAGCAGGCAGGGGACTTTCTCAAACTAAAAGGGTTGTTCTCTGCTGGGGAAAGCAGCTTGAGATGCCCAAACTTCTCTTGCATCACACTTCAGGCTCTGATTCACAGGCCTCTTCTGCCAGTAGCAAGAGCTGGTGTCTATGTGGCACTTGGAACAAACAGTTCAGCTTCCAAAACAGCTTAGTTATTAAAGATGGTTATGTTCACTCTGATAATTGGATGTTCTTTGGAGACCAGCAGAACTGACCTAGCTTGCTTTGGTTTTATGCCACTTTTATTGAAAAGGATATTAGTTAGTGATATCCTTGATATATCTGTGACTCCACCTGAGGACCTCAGTATTCTCTCAGAACTGAAGGCTCCCACCTCTCTGCCAAGCAGAAAAATGTTGTTGTCTAGAGATTAGTCCAGTGAGCAGGACTCTGAACTTGGACTTAAAACCAGCACTGAATTCCCAGTTCAGCCACTGAATGCCTTTGTGTCCTTAGCAGTGGAACAGAATAATCTTCTGTCTAGAGTGGGCCTCTTAAGAGCAGAAGTCTTTGGATTGTGATATTCTTGGTAATAAGGCTGCAAGTGCCAGGGTAAAGGTAGGTGATGAGTGTGTCTGGAGAGATGTGTCTTTTCCCTGGGATGCAATGCAAGCATGGAGATTCCCCTGCTGAAGTAGCATTATCACCTTTCATCCCTGGACACAAAACTGAGTCTGGAAATCTACTGCAGAGATGAGAATGGCCAGTCACCAGCCAAAAAGTTGTCTACAGGGACTGCAGGACCTTCTTGAACACCTGCACACTAACAGGAGGTGTAGCTGTCCGTGGTTTCAGCAAAGAGATCTGTGCTGTCACGTGCACACTCACAGGCAAGTGTGTTTTTGAACTTCAGCTGACAAAGCTGAACTTTACCTCCTTTTCATTTGGCCTCTGCTTTTCTGTACGGGAAATAAGTGTGTTGAGGGCTGAACATTCCTGATCCATGCACCAACAGCCTCCTGGGAGCCCTGGTTTGGGATTCTTGGAGTTAGTTCGGCCTGCCTGGGAAGGCAGAGGGTTTAGTCTGGGAGCACCTGTTTGAGGATGCCCAGCAGTGGTGGGAGCCATGGGCAGATGAGGTCAGCAGTCCGGAGTGTCTGCAGAGGTCAGAGGGAAACTAATGGGCCATTTCTCTTGCAAATGAAGAGCTGCAGCCTGGAGCAGCCTCAGCAGAGCCCAGCATGTGGGACCAGGCTTTTATGAGCTGATGGAAATGGGGCCCAAAAGGACTTTCCTGATGGAGTTCTATCACAACCTTTGTTATCTTTCCCTCCTGCAGCATGCACTGGGCATAGAATATGGATTGGGGGTTATCCTGGCTGCCAGCACAGTCAAGAGGATGAAGGCTTTATGGCTGCCTAGAAAACCTTAGGCTGCAGAGTATCCTTATTGCCATTCCAGGAGGAAAATCCGGGTTTAAGATGTAGGACACACATATATTTCTGCTTTAGTGCTCCCTTTTACCCAACCTACACTGAAATGAGTAAATCCAAGGGCTGCTTTAAAATAATGCACATAACTGAGTAAGGAATTGAAAAGCCTGGATTCTGGACTTCCTTCTGGTGGTAAACTGTCAGTTACTTTGATAAAACCCTATGAATGCCTATGCCTCACTTTTTCTGCCAAACGCTGGAGAAAGGTAGTGTATTCTTTTTTCTAAAACATTTTGAAGATTTTGAGTACAGAATGCTTTATATATACAAAATGTTGCTGTTAGCACCATCTTATAAGTGAAATCTCTTTTAGTCTGCTTTTATGCAATAATGTTACTTTCTCTGAATTGTTGATTTAGAATTAATTTTAATGTTATGTAAACAATGTCAGTTCTCTCTTAACCACTTGCTCTTTTGCTTCTTTGCAGACCACCGGGGAACTCCCTCAGCTGTGACATTGTAATGGGAGGTGGAGACACCTCGAGGAGAAGGTCGAGACAAACAACAGCAATTACAGCCAATAACATCTCTGACTTGCCTCAATTACAGGTTTGTGTGATCTGTGCATGCCATCCTTCCTATGTGCAGGTATTTACAGTGAGGCAGGACATGAAAATAAGTGTTTCCCTTGTAGGAACTTTAGGAACAGCTTCATATTATTGTCTTTTCACAGCCTCAGATAGAGTAGGGCAGGGTGGGGGGTTTAAGGAAAGGCAGCTAAGGTTGTAATAAATGTACTCAGGGTTTTCCCTCACTGCTGTGATGTCGCAGCCATGCCAAGCAGCTGGAAGTTAGAACAGTCCTGGGACTGCCAGAACTTATGCTAAAGGGAAAATGAACTTATGTTTAGATTTTACTTTTCAACCTCTGCTGTGCGTGAAGGATTGTTTTTTGTGGCTTTCATCTCTGTTTTCCTTTAGAAACCTCGGGAGAACTGTCCACCCTTCAAATCTGTTTTGATGTGTTTTAAATGCATGACATGGAGCACAGCCACTCTCAGTAGGTTGCAGATAGAGGCCATCAAACCATAACACATCTTTGGAGGGGTGAGCTTGTTCTTTATTCCCTAGAAGCATCAGCCAGGTTTACACCGCTCTGTGTAGGAAGAGCTGCAGGAGAAGATGAATGTTGCTGAGGGCTCAGAGGCAGTTTCATGTTTGGGGTAAGGCTGAGGTTAGCCATGGAACCCGTGTCCAGGCAGTAATTTGACAGCAGACATGGGCACACAGTAATGCAGGCTCTGAAAATCGCAGCAGCCTGCTGAGTTATTGTGAGCTGGAGGAGCTTTTCTGTTTGTGGGCACATGGGTCTGCCTGCCTCACATTGTGCAGACATAACTGAGACATAAAGGAAGCTGGCAAATTGCAGAACACTGATGGAAGGGGGAGCAGGGGGCTGAGGAAGAAAAGTTAAGAGTTTGAAGACAAAGGGCTCAAGCCTAGTTGTGAATTCCTAGCAGGTAGCTGGTCTTTAAATGAAAGCATTTGTCAAGTAACTTACTGATTTAATGTGGGAATTGGATAGGTATCTGCGAAGGTTTTTGCACCCTGTCTGCAGTGTGATTACAGGAGATTTAACAGAAAAAGAAGTTTTACTTTCTCCCAAGATATGTATTTGTTCATGTAGCTAAACTATATAGGGCAGGCAGTATAGTTGACATCATAAAAAGTGAGGCACACATGATACATGAAGTGTTTCCACAGATTGTGACTGACTATAAATAAGGCCTGTACTTGCTTTCCTTCTGGTAGTGCCCCATCATATCATGAGCGCTATTGTTGGGTTACCCAGGGCCTCACATCAGCCACACTGTGGCTGTATCCCCTGTCCCACAGAGCCTCCTGTTTTACCTGGGCAAGGCACCTGGCATTTCCATTATGAGCAGCTCCTTTCTTTCACCTGTGTTATCTCCTGGGGCCTCAGTGTCACGATACAGTGCCTTGGCAGTGGCTGTGATCAGGCTGCACGTCTGTGCTGTGCCCATCACCAAACTGCTGGGACAGATGAATTCCACAGAGCCCAGCCAGCAGCTCTGTCTGGGCAGTGTGTAACCCCTCTTTGTGCCTGTCAGGACTCTGTTAGGGACTGTAACAGGTTGGTAGGCAGTCCCCCTACCACAGCTCTAGCTGATGCACAGCCTTGTAGTATTTTTAGATTGGACCATTATTTCAAGTTTGGTTTCGTCTGTTTGTTTTGTTTTTTAAACTTTCAAAAGCCTCTTCTTGAACCATTCCTGTGCTGGAGGGTTGTGAGTTAATTACTAAGGACTCACAAGTTGTTGATAGATGCGTGCAGAAAGTAGCTACATGGTTGGTCATTCCAGTAAATCATTGGACTCTTCATGAATTTAATTCTGGGCTTTTCCTTAAAAGCCCTCTCCCAAACTGGACACAGGACAATGGACACCAGCAGGCACAGCTCCCAGTGACTAGGATATTGTCACATATCCAAAAGCCTGGTGGGAGGAGCAGACATTAGGTCTGAATTCATCCTGGCAGGGAGATTTGGCTGAGAGAGAAGGAAAAGAAGGTCAGAGGCAGCTCCAAGGAAACGGCTTTGGTTTAAAATGTTTCATTAGAGTTTTCACACTGGAAACATAAAGTACAGGAATACAATTGCTTGGCAGAGAAGCCACATTTAGTAGCAGTCCTGTATACACTCAGTGCTCTGTATGGAAGGAGACATAGTATATCCCTGGCCACCTCAGCAAAATTACAGGTTGCTCTTTGGAAAGGTGACTTTTTTCCAAAATAGCTTACGTAATCTGAAGAATTTTTTTAATCAATATTGATAAAAGATGTTCTTTTTTCAGCAGACCATTGCTCTCTACTTTATCCACTCAGCCTTTCCAGGACAGATTGGCTTTATCTAAGCAGTGTATCAATGTCAGTCCAGCTGGGAACACTATTGGGATGCTCACCTCGTGTTTTTTCCCTTCCCCTCTCTGTCTGTCTTTGATTTCTGCTGTTGTAATTCGATAGGATAATCAGGGATACCCTTTTCCAAAGGGTTAGTCTTTCCCCTTGATTCAACAAGCTCCCTTTTTGAAGACAGTTGTTATCTGCCACTTGGGCTTTGTTGCCTCAGGATGTTTCACCTCCCCATGCAGGCACCTCATACCTGTGAGACCTGCCAGTGCAGGGCTATGGCACATGTCACCAGAGGGGAGGTAGGAAACAGGTATCAGTGTGTCTCATCTGCTTTCTTCTTTTGGGACCTAGCTCCACCAAAGTACTGAGCAGTTGCAATGTCACAGAGGAGTATGTGGTGTGGATGGGTTATTTTTTAAGGGAAGCCAGGATTAGTGTACATTTGGGGTTTTTTCTGATTTAAAATATAGGTGAAAAATTTGGAGGGGCTTTGTCATTACATCCCAGTGGCAGTTTTAAGTTTACTCTGACTTAAAAAGGAGGGTTTCCCAACAGACTGGCAAAACAAAAGCACACATACAGTGCCCTGCAAAGGGCATTCCTGACCAGACCCTGAAACAGCTGAAGTACAGGTTGCCAATATTTCACACTGACAACCTGTGTGGCATATTTGTACCCAGGTTCTTTCGTCAGCACTTCCAATAATTTTTATGTTCTCCACTGGCTGTGCTGGGCAGTGTGTTGACAGGGCCCTGGGTGCACCAGCTGACTTTGCAACCTCTTCTCCCTGTCCTACAGGTTTGGCTGCCTGTGCTCAAGGTCTGTCATGATATGGTGGAGTGTAATCTGGGATCAGAGTGCTGGGAGAAGAGGTGTGTGCCAAAGAGCTGGGAGAAGCTTTCTGAGGCCTCTGAGCCATGGCACAGAGCAGCCCTTGTCCTCAGTCCTCATCTGGGGTAGGCTGTAGGGGTATCTGTGTCTGGCTGTGGACCTTGCTGATCCTGACTTGACTTCCTGGCTTGGCCTCACACCTGGGCTCACTGAGCTCTTGGCTAAACGTGGTCACTCTCAGCAGAGTTCTCTGCTGTTTTTGCTTGGTCACTGTGCCCCTGTGCCCATTTACACCGAGGTCCTGTCCCTGCTGTCCTTGCTGCCAGCTCTGCTCCCCTTTGCTCCTTGGGCTCCCCAGGCTCCTCCACAGCTGCTGCTCCACCCAGCTGCTGGCAGGGACCGCAGCACCTCTGTCAGTCCGAGAGGGCATGAGCAGTGATATATGAGGCTATGGCAATAAGGAAGATGTGGCAGTAGCTTTGCCTCCCTTCATCTTCCCGAGAAGTCAAACTGAAATCCGGGTCTATCGGCACGAGCCCGGCCGCCAGGAGAGCAGCCGGCAGGAGGAGCTCGCCAGACACATCATGGATCATTCCCAGATAGTCACAGCCTCATGTTTCAAGGGCATCGCTTTAGATCTGCCTTCTTGGGACTTCCTTGCAGACAAACCAGCAGCAGCAGAAGACAGAGGAAACGTCGTGGTATTGCAACCGAGCGGCCTCAGTCATTTATTTTAATTTAGACTTCTCAGGTTGTTTCTCCCACCCCAATGCCTTTGTCATTGTTTCAGAAACTTAAGGTATTCATGAAGACGTTTGAGATGCTTTCTGGTCCCTGGCAGTGGCCAATTGTTTTATCTTCCAAGAAAGCTAGTGTAAGATTTTATGGACAGCATCCAAACCACAGAGTAAGAATTCCAAAACAATGTTTGTCTTTGCATAGAAAGATATCTTCCTGGAGTCCTCATGACCTCTGAGGGGACCTGCAAGCAAAGAGCTCTGAAATGTATCAGCACCACTCTGAATATGGGCCTGACAAAGTTATTCAAACAGCTCTGCCTCCTTGTATGCAGTTCATCTTTGTCTTCTGTCAGAAGCAGATACAGAGGACAGTAGTCACTGTTTTGCACAGCACAGTGTTCTCATCAGGTAGGTGCAAAGTGTCACCCTGCTTCTTCAGGCCAGTCCTGCAGCCCTAAATTTCAGAGGCTCCCTGGCCATACCTTTGCACCACCTTTGAAAAATAATGAAGATTAATTTTTTTAATTGGTGAATTCTTTACTTTTGTAAGTCTGGCCCTCATTTAGTTACTAAGTGGGAACTAGGTGCCTTCTGGTCCTGAATGTGGCTGTAATAATTATTTTGATTCTTACTGTGCCAGAAACTATTCTAATGCATATCAGCGTAAATTAAGTCAATAGAGATTCTTCAAATTTATCCTGGTGTTCAAGAGAATGGAATTCATGCACTTCAATTTGCAGCTTATTAAGTGATCAGAATTAATGAACTTGCAATGACCTTTTCTGTTCTTGTTTACACGTTTTCTTCCTATTCACTCATAATGTACATGATTTAGAAGGAGAGTTGAAAAGGCAGCGTGTGGGTCAGATATGTCCCATGGAGCACAGCATTGTGCTTCAGGCTTTAGTCATATCTGCAAAGCTGTGATGTAGGAATGGCACCTCTGTTGATGCACAGAAACCCAGCTTGATTTTTCAGAACCCTTTCTGCATTCTGAGGGCTAGAAAAATATTTGTACTGAGGAACAAGGAAGGTGTTTAATAGATGCAGAACAATTCCTCCTATTTTTTTTTTCAGTGTAGTATCATATTTCAGTCTGGAGGTTGGGAATCACGCAAACCATCAGATATGTCTTTACTTTTATTTGGGGATCTGGAAAACACTTGGGATGTCACCAAGAAAATCTCACATAAACCCTGTTTTTCCCAAGATCAACTGGAGGTTATACCACTATGGTTTGTTCAGCTCAAGATATTTCATAATGTCTAAGGCTAAACTTGTGAGGCTGTGTGCTCATCTGGACATCATTTCTGTCTCACTTCATGGAACAGGACAACTTCTAAATACTCTATCTGATCAACTGCAAAAATTTCAGACACTTCCTATTATTCATGTGAGAGAGAACACCACTAATTTGTGAAAATACTAGGAAATCACAAAGGGAAAATTGGGAAGCAGATACTGCTGCATTTGTAGATGAAGGAACTGGGTGATAGCTCTCGCATACCAATACCTTTATCTCATCTCTGTCTATCACTCTAGAGAAGTTATCATGTGAGCACACTCAGAGATCTGTCACCAGATAAATACAGGGCTTGTATGCAACTTTGCAGAACTGGAGGAGAATGGAGATCCAAAGTTAGAAGGAAAAAGGGTGAAGAACACCCAAAAATCCCGATGTGAGGGAGCTGAGGTCACCCTGCTAGAAGAGTATTGTAAGTGTGCACAGGAACCCTGATAGTGATGTTTACAGAACCCATTTGTTCAGGGAATCCTGCTGTAGGAGAGAATAAGGGATTCCTGAAGAGGAAAATGCCAGCATCACTGCAACCCATACACAACCTGCTCGGGGCCATGCACATGAGAGGCCTGGAAAGGTGACATAAGAGGCATTTGAGGCATTTGTGCAGGGGGGGAGTGAGGCTTATGGAATAAACCCCTGCACAAGAGAGCAGAATCTTCGAAGGAACAGCTGTAGATGGTGAACTGCCCACATCAAATTAGAAGTAGAGAATGGGCAGCCACCTCACTCTGAGTGGGGGAGGAGAGCCCATGGTTGCATCTGAGGAAGGTACAGTGCTCTGGATTCACAGGATTCAGCTTTGACTACAACTGACTTAAAAGTCCAGTTGAAAAACAAACACAGCATAATACAAGGTTCAAGTACTGCTCTATTTTCTGAATTTGTTAGCTTTTTTCTTCTTGCCTTCTCAGTCCTGAGTGTTCAAGCCCACAAGGCAGTAACTTAACTGCACCACCAGTATTTCCATGTTCTGTTTCTTTAAAAAGTTCATGAAAGTTGTCACAATACCCCAGTAAAGCTCTTTCTGCTGTGTTATCTAATCCAAAGTAGTTTGTATCAGATTTATGTTCTGGCAGCTCTGTGATAAACTTGGACTCTACCACATTGCAAACACAAAAGATTACTTAAAGTTGTTGTTATTGCATTTGAAGGACTCTTTTGTTCCATGGATCCACACCCTCGTATCAGGGTTGTGGTCCTCAGTGGCTCTGCACCTCATACTTTTATGAAATTAGGCAGACTGAAATGAAGGCATTTCCACTAGTGACAGTTTACTATTTTGGTAGATTTAACCTGTTCTTTTTGTTAAAATTGTGCTTTTTAAAAAACATAGTAGAAGATATAAAGCACTGGAGAATTCAGTAAGGTCTGGTATTTTGACCAAAGGGTCCTTGAGGTGTAAAAGTTAGGTTTCTTCTCTCTCGTGTAAGTCTCCTTAAGCCTGGTGTCTCAGTTCATAAGGCTTCCCTGAAACCCTGGATCAACCCTGTGAAGTTCCTAGACAAAGATAGTTATGTAGAAAATTATCAGACTCTGGATTCCCCTGGTGTGAGGCCTTGCAAACTTGAGCCTGAAAACATAAAAGACTGAAACTATGATGTCAGTCACACCCTCAACACAAAGATTATAGGTGTAACCAGAGGAGGAATTCATCGCAGAACCTCTCTGATCTGAAGTCAAGCAGAGCTCTGGAAACAGCTGCCAAATACTCAAGGCCAGAGATTTCTCATCCCCGGGCTGGTTCATCACCTGTGTTATCTGGTCCTCTAAAACCTCTTCTATCCCCAGTTTATGGAAAGAGAAAAGAGATAACTGACATCCACTACAAAAGTTGGACCGCTTTATTTGTGTGTTGTATTTGGGATTTTTATTGTTAAAATTAATCTACATTTGGCTGAAGGAATAGTATTTTTTCTTACTATGATTCCAGGAGGAAAAAACCCCACTTACTATCTCCACACTTCCAAGTGAGAAGTCCACCTTGTAACACCAAGTGTACCTTGGAGTTGCAACTCACAGTGACTACCAACACTAACTGTACAATGGTCTGTACTGTCTAACTGCCCCTGGAGCAAAAAATCTATTTAGTAATTTATAATTAATTTTAAATTACTTGTCTTGGAAAGGTCGTATATTCCTGGTGTGGGACCATGCAACCTCATCCCCGTATCACTATTTTGCGTGTTCATTATCTGATTCTGCTGACATTTGTAAAACATTCATGGAATTTGGGGGGTTTCTTCTAGTGTTATATCCCAAAGACATGACTCTCTAGCTTGGTGAGACACTGGTGGAGGGTCCCTCTGCACTGCCCTGAGAGCTGCTGGAAGTCCAGGTGTGCACAGGCAGCAGTGAACAGGGCAGGGACAAGCACAGGGCACGGTGAACTTCTCAGCTGGCTTTTGGTTTCCAGCCCCACGCTCTGTACTGTTGTGTTCTGCTGTGAGAATCCCTCAGTTCTTTTTCCCTTTGGGTCTTTAATGCTAGCAGATGGAAATCCATCTCAACTTTCAAAAACTCTGAATAATTTATTAAGAACAAAATTGTTGGGTCTGAGAGCTGGTTCCTTCTCTCTTTCTTTCTCCTTTTCTCTCTGCAAACTGCCTTTCAGAGGCAAAGTTTCTAATTACAGGTCAGGGAGGCAGGTTTAATCACACAGCAGAGCCCTTGATGCAGTATTAGTGAGTGTTATTTATACACCTGAATTAATAGGGATGCAGCATTTCAGTTGAGAAGAATAAGGTGGTTTTCGATTTCGCTCTTTTTATGTGAAACAAACCACATCAGATTCACTGGGCTTTTTGACCTAAATTATTGGGATTCTGAGTAACCAGCAAGTAGTTGCTGTGCAGAACTAGAGAAAAAAAAAAGGAAGAATAGACAGAAAACTGCTCACATAGCAGAGGGAAAACAGAAGCAGGATATATTGGAAAAAGGTAGGAGGGGATGGAAAGAGGATAGAAAGAGGAAGCCATTGGGAAAACTGAACAGGGTAGAAATACACTCATGCAGCTGTCTATCCCAAGGAAGACTTTTGGAGAGTGGCAGCATCCACAGAACTGAAGGGCAGTGTCAGTCTGCTGGCACACACTCAGATACCTCAAAATACTGCCTTACTTTTAAGGCCAAGAATAGGAGGGGTGGAGATGAAACACGAAGCACGTGAGGGGTCCCTTGTATTCAGTGCTGCAGGGAGTGGGTTCCCTGCACTGTCAGCACTTAGAGGCACCATCAACTTCTGCTGGAGGTATTTGTTCTGTAGCACTGAAAAGAAGAAGGGAATCTGGGCAGGATTGCTCCTGCAGTGCTGTGAGCTCCAATGTGACTCTTTTACGGCAGCACAGAGACGAATTTTCTCTGCTAGATTGGATGTGAAACTCACATTCACTGTGCACTTTCATCCAGTTTTCTCTCTAACTTTTGTGGTTTGGCTTAATGTTTGGTTTCTGCTTGGCTGCTTGGAAAGTCTGTGAAAATGTCTAGGGGCTTTCTGGACTTCTTTTTAGGGTAAACAGTGGGAACCTGTGCCTATGCATCTGACTCTCTAAGCTGTGCGATACACTGAATTGACTGAGATCCTGATTTCGGAGTCATTGTTTGGGCTCTGTGATAGGTTTGTGTGTCTTCCAGTAGGCAGATGTGTTGGGCCACATGATGGGCAAGGGTCCCCAACACCAGGCTTTTCCTTCTGACACCAGCTCTCCTGACTGTGGTTCATGGTTGAGGCACTTGTCCCTCAGTGTGCCCTGCAAAGCTGAGAAGCTCACCGTGACCTGCCAAACCAACATATCTGCCATGTAAAAGTCCTGAAGTGACAGGGAGGGTTGCTGTGCTTCAAAATAACTAAAGTGCAGGTTCTGTGGGTATGGAGCAAAGAACAGCAGCGAGGATACCAGATCTTATGCTCAGTATGTGAGACTTGGCATGGCCTTGTGCTCCTAGAAGCTGCATTTTGCTGTGAGTGGTAGATTTCTAGAAACCATACCCAGCAGTCTGTAAGCTCAGCTTAGAGACAGATGAATGCAACACAGTCAGTACCTGTGTGATATATTACTTAAGGGAAAAAGGTTATCTACTTTTGTAAATTTACATTCAATCCCAAGATAATTTTTTGTTTGGTATACTTAGACTATGAACCTTGTTCTCATGTATGTCTGCAAATCATTAGCACAGTGCTGGTGCTGTGTGTGCAGAGAATAGGAACTGATTCACCAGGTCCAGGGCACCCCAGTGCCATGGCCATTGGATCTGTCAGCCTGGGTGTCCAGCAGTGTGTCAGAACCCAAAACTGGGCTGCAAGCTGGAGGGAAAGTCTGTTGCAGACAAGAAGTCAGAAGCCTGAGAGAGCAAGCAAAGGAAAAGTCTTCAGCAGAGAAAGATGGAAAAACTGCTCTCCTGGACACAGTGGGATCAGCCAGCTATGCTTCCCAGGCTTTGCATTGCCAACAGGAGGTTTTCTACCAGGCTGCCAGGAAGAAGGATGCGAGGTCTGTGTGTGCTCTGCCTGTGACATCCCTGTTATTACTGTCACATGCAGGTGGCTGACACCCGCTGTGACAGAGGCAACCGAGGGCTTGGTGTTGTGCTGTTCCAGACAACTTGTCGGGTGTGTGATAGTCAGGCTGCCCTTCCTGTGGGAGGAGATTTAGAGAGCACTCTTGGTTTTTGATATGTATGTGGGTTTTCTCATCTGAAAATAGCTGTCTGTTAAAGTGGGAGTATTGCAGAGATGGGAGAGGATTAGCAGTGATGACACGGCTGGTCATATTTCAGGGCAAACACCTGTAAATCAGTCTAAGCCTGTAAGTAGCAACCTATTAAACTGAGTTCACCTCAGCAGCTCTAACCCTGTGTCTGCTCAGGAAGGCTGGAGCCCTTGGAGTATGGCTGCTGCTACAAGCTCAGCCTGTTCCCATCTTTGTACCACTGCAGATGGAGTAGATATGGATGTTTACAGCAGACATGACAAAAACATTTTAAAGAGGTGATGACATCTTTTTTATACATCTGCATTTCTACTTCTTTTTGCTGCAAAATCCTGTTTAATGAGCATTGCATAACAAAATGTTAGGAACACATTTCCTATAGATATATGGCCTAACCACAAAGTATTAATGATTGTTAAATTACTCTGTGAACAAACACTCTCTACCTGTGACCTGAAGTGAAAATGTTACCAGGTCACAGAGCTCAATCCAGTTCTCTCAGCAACTTCCAGAGTGATTTCTGACATTACAGTATTTTGTGCCTGGGTTCCACTGTTCTATTATCCTGGAAAATAACATCAGCATCACCAAGGCTATAAAGACATATGAGATCTTTGGCTAGTGTGTATGTGCAATTGTGATTGCACAAGGAAAGCATCCTTGTATTTTCAGATACTTAAATCTTCTCTTAGTTGCTCTCCTTTTTATATCTATTTACACACACATACTTTTATATAACTTATTTTATATAACTTAACTTATAATTTATGTTGAATATTGCTGTGAAAGAAAATCCAGTAGTTTCCAATATTAGGTGTTAATATTAGTTTATAAGTTTTCTTCCTTTTTAAAGGAAGGCAGCAGAGTTTCATTATTCTTACTACCCTGACACCACTAGATTGGAGCATAGGTTTATATGACATTTTCTTTATGACAGGAATCAATAGTAGATACTTCAGAGAATGTATCTAAGATGTACAATAAAGAATCACTTGGTTTGTCATCTGTAGGGGAATTTTTCTTGAAGAAACAAGCCTGGCTCACCTGATGATGGCAGTTGAGTCAAATTATGGACCTGTTTTATTTTCTCACATGTTCTCAGGATCCTGCAGACATTGCAGGTGATCTCTTTGCTTCAGGCTGGCTGCTGCCTCCGACCACTCTGCCAGGTAGACACAGAGGAGTGTCCAGAACAGCATGTTATGAAAAAGGAAAAGCTCTTGGGTTTTTCTGTTGCCTTGTGTCTTCATAAATAGCAAGTTGTGTGTTAAAGACTGAGAAATAAGCCTAAGTAGGTCCAGGGAGTCCTTAGAGTTATAGATAAGCCATACAGATCTCTTGGCACATCTTCACACTGGTTGCTGTCACTGCCTCGTGAGCTGGGGATTCCAGTGATGCTGAGGTTGACTTTTCCAGAAGGAACTGGGAATAAATAAATGGGACAGATTTTACAGGGGAAGGGCGTTTCTACTGTTTCCATATGAGCTCAGTAAAATAACTGCTGCAGATCTACAAGGTTCTTAAAAGTCATCACTTCTTCAGGTCAGTGGCATACACCATTCTCCGAAGAAAATTAAAAATTTGCGTTTGAAACATTTTGTGTTCAAATAAATCACAGTTAGTCTCATCATCCCTCATTTACAGACTCAGAAAGTAAGATTTCAGCAAGGGTTTACACAAGAGAGAGAAAAATAGGAGTCAAATCTTGTATAAGGATGTTTCTGTAAATATGTATCCTGTGTTTTCACTAGTAAATGTTCAGAGATCCTTCTGGCTTTGGAGTTTGGGAATTACTGGGAACAACTGGTGTGCATCCATCCCTTTGGGATTGTGCTGTTAAGTCACTTCCCTTGCTGAAACACCTTGCCCTAGTTTCCTCCCAGGAACTAGGAGTGTTAATTTCTTAAGAAACTTTTGTTAATTGCAATGTAAGCAATTTTGATGGAGGCGAAAATCAGCTGTATATTAGAAAGAAGATCCAGTTCTGCATGTACAGAACAATAGAGTTTTGACTGTGGCAAAACCCTGTTCCCAAATTTTCCTGAGAGTTTTTGGGAAAGACTGCACTGCTGTGGGAAGGATGGTTGGCCTTGGTGAGTTGCTGGCATACAGCTGTTGATAAAAAATGTACTCTGTGCCACTGCCTGGGTAAAACACATTTCATTCTCTAGTAGGCATAAGGAGTTGCCAGTGTCATTGAAATGTTGTAGCTCTGAATAGTTGCTGTAAATCTCATCTGGGCAATATCCCCAATTGTGTTAGATATAATTACATTCAAAGTTCTTTTTAATCATTTATTTGGAACGTGTCCCAAGATTCAGCAGTTTTGGATTGGGACAGAAATTGAATTATTTATTATCAATTAGAGGTTGTCAGAGCCTTTGACACCACGTCGAGCTGGCATTGTTTGGTATCTGTATTAATGATCGTATAGATAAAAGCATGAAATTATTGGTTAGAAAGCTTTTATTCCAGGCTGAGAAGGCTAGTTTGCATACTTGGCTGGATGCTTCCCTACACTCACTGTCATTATGGCTCTGTTTAATCAAGTCAACGTGGAATCACTTGCCCGTAAATTGATGAATTGAGTGTAAGAATAATTCCCCCTAGATGGAACCCAGTTGTGACTTCCCTTGCCATCCCAGCCCAGCACATTTAGACTCTTCTGCTTTGGCTGTGGTCTGCTACAGACCCTGGAACAATCTTTGTCACATCTGTTCTTTTCTTAGGAGAGCAATTTATTGATGGTTATTGGTGCTATGGAAATGCTGGATGCTGAGCCTTTGTTCCCCCAGGTGAGGGGATGGAGCTGATAAACTCACAGGTGTTCCTGAGCTCTTCACAGCTCTCTCCTGCATCCTTCCCTCATCAGTGTCAGTCTTAACAATAATTTTCTGTATTGTGTTTTGACACTTTGCAAGAAACCTTGGCTTAAGAGGAAGATCACATAACAGAAGAGCAAAGGCAGCATGGAGAAGATGCCACTTGTCTCCATGAGTGGCTGAGGAGAAAGGATGCTCATGTAGCATTATCTCACCCCCATGTCTTCTGGATTTGGCTGGTGCCAGGGTTAGTATGGCCTTTGAGGGAGAAAGAGAGAGGGGGAAAACCCTTCTGAGGACATACTTGCACAATTTTTTGTGGCAAATGCATCTTTTTTCTGCCTGCACTCGGAGCTGCTGGAAGCTGTGTGCATTAGCCCTGTACAGAGACTGATCCAGCAGGTTACAAGATATGATTTGAACAAGGTTATAAGAAGTTACACAGGAGATCTGGGGAGAGAGCAGGAACTTCTTATATGATATCTACAGTAATTCATGTTATAACTCCCTCACCAGTTCTACTCCACATTGGAGTCAGTTTTTCTTATGTCAATCTTCTGTGGATTCCAGTTTCTTGAAATTTATGTAAATTTCTCATTGGGATCACTGATCTGGTAGGGGGTGTCTTCTTCTGATTTTTTTCCCTGCTTCACACACACTTATCAAAAGCAGGGCTGTCCCACTGTCACAAGGAGATTATCACATACACCACTTTTCTAATTATTTCATTACAGCAAAGGAAACTGGGAATAGAGAAAGAGAGAAGTTCTTATTTTACTTAAAAATGTTGAGCTTTCAAAACCTTTTCCTACAGAATGTATTTAATTTTAAATCAAACTTTCTTAAAAAAAAGGAACTTTGAGAACATTGTTTTTCTAATCAGAGCAGTTCCTCTGATTTCAGTGTCTTTAAAGTGAAAAAAGTTATTTTATATGGCTTCATCTAACTTCTTAAATAATTGTTGGTTTGGTTTTTTTTTTTGTTTTGTTTTGTTTTTTAATTTTTATTTTTAAAAGCTTTTCTCAACAATGCTCAGTACACTGAAAATGCCAAAACAGGCCTTTTGGATATTATTGAAATACCTGATTTATTTCGTTAAACAGAAAAATCGTCATATTTTTTCAAAACAGTTGGGTTTCAAAACAAACATATTTTTTCCTTTAGCATTCCCCCCCCCAAACACTCATTATCTAGACAAGTATTTTAATACTATGTAACTCTCCTTCTTTTCAAGTTGGTGTCTGTATGGTAAGAGGTACCTCTTCCAGTGAGCTCACTTGGAAAAGCTGTAGCTCCATGTATCCAGCCTGTTAGGCTCAGCACTGACTTCCACAAAGGAAAGTACGCAACTGGAATTCCTGGAACAGACCTCTCTTGAATGTGCTTTGTATCAAAGATGCTATTTCTCAAGGAAAAATAAAAGTCATAGCCAACCACAGCCCAGCCCATAACAAAAAATCAACAAAAATAAAGCCACTTCTGTTATAAATCAGCTTTTGTCTTGACTTGCCAAAGGTGCAACGGCCCCTTCATCCTCTCAAATCCTTCTACTGAGGAAAAAAAACCCCAACTGTAAATGGAGAATGTGGCCCGTCGAGCTCAGTGTAATGCACCTCAAACCCTGCAAGCAACTTTTCTTCCCCAGCCTGGTAGTGATATTTCTGATTCCCAGCCTCCCTGTCCAGAAGCTGACAAGCAGCAGCAGCTCTCATCCGAGGCAGACTTGGGAAATGACTAATTAAGCAGTGATTGCAGGATTGCTTCCTGCCCGGGGTAGGGGACCACAAGGGTGAAGCTTCATAAAGCTGCAGTGACCGCAGGAAGTGGTGCTGTGCATACTCCCACAATGGGGGCATTATGGAGACATGCCCCGGAGGCTGCCGGAGACCTCGCTGAATGGATCCTGATACCATCGGGGAATGGAGTACCTGCTAGTTCAAAGAGAGCCTGAATGCAGGTTTTAATCCTTTCTGACAATTGTTGAGAGGAAATGGCCTTTCCTCTGACCTTATCGTTGTAAACAACAACTAGTCATCAGGTTTGTCCTGCTGAGGGAATAGTCAAGGTCTATGCAAGGATTTTGCTTCAGATTTTTTTTTTCTCCTCCGATTACAATGGTTTAATTCTCTAGACATGAAATGCATTCTCACCCCTTAATATACTGGCTTCACATAACATTCTTTCTTAATTATTGAGTCCATGCAGCTCGGCCTGGTTCAAATTAGCTCCTCAGAGCTGTTGGCAGACACAGTGGCCAGTTTCGGTACTCAGCCCTGTGGTTGTTTTTGTGATGGGCTGTTGTGGGATGCCTTTTGGATACTCCAGTATCACCAGAACTGGTGAGACAAGGCGTGAGACAAGCTGACAAACTCTTCTAGCGTGACAGAAAATCACTAAGAGCTATTCTGACATGACCAAGAGGCAGGATGGGGAATTGCTGCTGGGCACCATTAGCGTGGCAGTTTTAGTATGATAGAAGGATGGAAACACTTCCGGAATTGCAGGGGTGGGTGGATTTATCTCTGTGGATTCATATGGCTTTTAATGCTAAGACAATACAGATGACAGAGGAAATGAGACAGTAGCTTTTGCTGCTCCTGGAGTTTGAGCCAACTTTTTGTAGCAAGCAGGGCAGAGTGACGATGCAGCAGAGGGCTGACCTGCTGCACTGACACAATTCTGGTGTAATGAAATGCAATTCCCCCACATCTGTACAGGACTCTGCCTCTGTCAGGCCCCCAGTATTGAGATGCACATCACGGTGGCCACCTGTAAGCATCCCCTTCCCAGTTGCTGCTCATCAGGTGCTAAGTGGTGTAGTGGAGATCAGCTGTCACAGCCTTTCTGAGAGGGAATTTGCAGAGCTATTAGGAGGCCACTTCTGTGCCTGGTCATAGGCCTTGGCAGGCTATAGGAGGTTAGTGATGGCTTTGTACAAATGGCTTTTTAATTCCAGTTATGGGTGGCACTCACACGTCTCCTCTTTGGTCCCCCACACTAAGTCAGACAGCAAGCCAGAAGAGATTTCTCCCTTGCACTGCACAGCCTGGCTGATCACTGCAAAATGAGGGATGGGCTGCACGAGTCAGCCTGCCTGAGCTCTCTGCAATTCACAGCTTTTCACTGGAGCAAAGGAACATTCCTTCCCTAGGTAAAGACAATGAATTGTAATTTTTCATTGTTATCCTGGTTGACCCAACTTAACACCTTCTCTGCTTTTAAGGATTCTTACACTGGGTTTGACAACAGAATTGCAGTGTATTTTCAGCAGGCTGAAGGTCACTATGTATAGGTCCATATTTCTAGTGGGAAACCTGTAAAGGTTTTTTTTGTAAATGGGAGCAGGTTAACAGCCACTTTCCTTGGGTTTGGAGGAATGTCTGAGCAGGCTGTGGCAGGCCAAGGGGAGACTGCTGGGTTTTTAAAAAAAGGATGTCTGGTTTTCACAGCTATGTACCTGTGGTAACCTTGGGCTGTGTATTGTGTAACATGTCCATGAGGAAGGGGAAA
The DNA here is from genome assembly GCA_013397135.1 of Pachyramphus minor. Taxonomy (NCBI): domain Eukaryota; kingdom Metazoa; phylum Chordata; class Aves; order Passeriformes; family Tyrannidae; genus Pachyramphus; species Pachyramphus minor. Next base: position 822,243 of record VYXB01003596.1, on the reverse strand, counting down.
AGCCTAAACACTGGGGGGAGCAACCTCTAAACACCACATACATCCTCTGCCAAGGGGATGGTCAAGGTCAGGGTCTCAAGTGGCGAAGTAAACAGGGTTGGATCTGCCCTGTGCTTTGTCTCTGGCACCCACATGTGCTGTGGCCAAGAACAGACTGTACCCAAGGGGATGGGTTTCTCTGATTTTCATCAGGGCTGTGGGCGGAAGAGGGCATTACAATAAACATTTGCAGTCTGTCCTGTAACCACGTGAAGTTGTTTTGCTTGCACCATACCAAAATGAGTTGGGATCACTCTGCTTCCAGTTTTGTTCAGAAAGCAACTGTACAAGGCTGTGGTGCCTGTGTGCCAGTGGGACTGACGTGAGTAAGTGGGAGTGATCTCAGGAGTTCTGATGTGATATGCCTGAAGGAATTGCCTTTCCTGGGGGCTGAGCCCTGTGGCAGGGTTGTGTAATTGGGCTGCTGGGAGATCTGGTCATGGGTCTGGCGTGTGCTCTGTAACCTGCAGGACACCAGCAGGTTGTGGGGGCAGTGCCACCACCCCAGTTGCCTTTTGTGTGCTCTCTGCATCACCTGTGCACTGTCTGTGTCAGGGTCACATTGTCACAGGACTGAAAGGGAGGCTATTAGAGGAAGTATTCCCTTTTCAGTTGGGATTAACACAGTATTTCCTGAAAGAAATGCTCTCTTTCCACCCCACCTCTTTTCCTCTGTGAGATTTACTTGTTTATATCTTTGAGGTGGTAGCTCTTTGCTTTGTTGTGGTGTTACCTGTGCTAAGAAGAATCATAAAAAGCTCAAGCAGTTATTGATTCAGAAGTGGGAGCTGTTTCAACAGCGATAAAATGCTGCCTCTCCCTCAGTTATGAAATGCCTATCCCGTTTTCTCTGTCCACCCTGAGGTTCCCTTTAAGACTTTTTGAATTATTTCCTCCACTTTATAGAGCTGTAACAAAGGATGAGTGGCTGGATCACTGTGCCAGCTTTACCTGAGTAAAAAGGGGCTTCAGAAAGGCTGAAAGGGCACCTGTCAGCAGGTTACTAATTGCATGTGTCCATCAGCAGGTTGTCCTTCCACCAAAGAATGTTATCTTGGGATGAATCCATAGGCAGCACAGAAGGATCTTGTTGAGGGAGGCGGAGCAGGGAGCTGCAGAGTGCTGGTACTTGCCGGAATGGTGTCTTCACAGCAGGTGCAAGAGTGAAAGAGCAGCACCAGCTATGTGAGAACTGCTCTGCCTTGCAGTGACTATGTTAGGGAGGAATACAGTTTGCTTTTCTTCCCCACAAGGGACCACTTGTGTTGCATTTTGCACCACTCTGCAACATTTCTGGAAGTCTGCAGTGGCTGCTTGGAATTCTGTGGGGAGTAAATGCTGCTTTTCCTGCTTGGTTTGTCCCATGGCATGTTACACTGTGAGCTGTCTGTAAAGAAGAGCGATCTTTTTGTTTCAGAGCTTAGTGAATACCATAATGGACTGCCTGGGCAGTCTTCATACCTGAGAATTTTATTTTTTTGCTGTTCTGCACAACCCAAGCTATTGGACCATCTGAATTTCCTTGTACAGTTCAAATGTTCCCTGTGGCCTGTCTTGGAAGCTTCTTACTGGGGCCAGGGAAAAGGGCAATTACTTAAAGATATTTGCAAATGGTTAGACTTTTTTCTGATCTACTGAGAAATATTCGCAATCACTTCCAGATTCTTTGACTCCAAGAAAGCATCACCAGAGCTGACAAGGTCTCATTCTCAATATGGTATATATTGTAATTAGGATGTATATTGCCATCAGCACCCCGAGACCTCAGGAGAATATCAGCTGAGGATTTTGCTTGTCTGCCCGTAGTGAAGGCATGTGAGAGCCTCATGAATATTTTTGAAGCAGGTCAAATACTTGTCATTGCAAATCTATAGAGGCCTTAATGAAAGCAATCCTTTGAGCAGGAGTGAAGGTGGATTTCTCCTTCCTTACAAGAAGGCTCAAGGAAGTCTGGAATAAGTTTGAAGGAGTAGGTAATGTCTATGGAGTGAGGTTTTTTCTCTCTGAAGTTGGGGAGAGCAGGCTCCTGATCTTCATTCAGCTACAGGCTGGCCCTCAGCACATGTCTGGGGGCAGTGGAAGAGCCAGACAGGACTGGGATGGCAGTGATATACTCGATATGGAAATTGAGATGCTTCCCAAAAGCAGGTTTGCTGATTATATGGTAACAAACAACTTGGTGTTGAGGGTTAGGGTAGAATCTTCTTTTTTGGTAATTGTAATTATTATTATTTAGAGGCAATTACATTATTAAGTGAACACCTCACAAACATTATTATCCAGCAAAATATCAGGTGACACTATGGGGAGGTGGGGAAAACAGTGACACTGAGACAGTGTGTCACCCCTCTGAGTGAGGCAGAGGAAACCCAAACACTTCTGGAGTTCAGCTTTTGTGGAAAATGGCTTCTTTTACCTGACCTGCTAACACAGGTGTGCCTGAACCCGCAAAGGAGGGGGGAGAATGTAGAGTGTGAAGTGCAATTCATGTGGAGGGACATCAGAAGCTGGTAGAACTGCACGTCCTGACCACTTCAGAGCCTGACTGCCAAAATGTCTGGTGCAATATTAGCCCCACTGATTGACTGAGACACAGGACTGCTGAGGTCTCACGAGGTTTATCTGTAAGCTCCATGTAAGTCCTGGAAATAGAAAGAGGTGATGTTAGAAGAACTTGCTGTCCACCTGGGGAGCCTGGAACCTCTGCCCATGAGGACCGAGAAGCCTCTATTTAGCCATTTGTGTCTTTTCCTGTTGGAAGTGGGCAGGAATTTTCCTGTGCTGCTGAACCAAGGCTACATCCTTGATTAGGACCGAGATTCATTCTGTATCCTTGTGCTCATGCTACCATTCACTGACTTTCGTTGCTGGAGCTCCTTTGCATGGTTTGATTGCATCCTGACCCTAACCTGGTGAGTTCCCAAACACTACCATGTTCAAAACAGAAGTTGCCTCCTCCTAAAGCACATGCAGGATCACTACTCCTTTTCCTGCGCTCACAATGCTCAGGGGGCTGGAGCTGAGCTTCTGCAGCGCTGGCTGCTTGGTGGTGGAGTTGTTCACAGGAGAGGAAGCCTGTGTTTTGGTGGAGGTGTGGTGTCCTGCCTCCTGTTCCTCAGCAGCCCAAAAGTTTCTCTGTTCTTTAGGGCTTCATACATCCAGCTAGACTTATTTTTTTAAAAAGAGACAGAATAACCTCTGCTCTGGCCTCAGTGCAGGAAAGCTTACCCCCAGACTCTCTCTCCTGTTGCTTTGCTTGGTGTTGCCTTTGAGCCAGGGAGGACCTTTCCAGTAAACTCCTGCACAAGAGGAGGCCTGTCGCTGTGAACTCTTGCATAGTAATTAGAGGAAACAACTTTGGGCTCCCACCACTGCTTATGCAACAGGGCTGGACTTGGAGTTGTTTGTCACCACGCAACCCAGCACCAACATGCTGGTGCCTCTGTCCTGAAACCCCTCCTTTGCCTTCATCCCCCAGCTGCTTTGCAGATTGCAGGAGTTTCTGTCCCACAATCGGCTCCCAGGTAAATCCCGTCTGGGACCTTTCGAGGGAAATCGTAGCCCCTTGGCAGAAATGGTTCAAGTTTCCAAGGCAACTCTGCTCTAACCCTGTTTTGAACGCTGCCTCGTTCCCATAGAAAGTTGCCCGTTAGTCTGGTCAGCAGCTGCTGTGGGACCAGCCACCTCCAGAGAAGTTGTTCTTCGCTGGGCTCTTTATTCCCATAATGAGCAGCCGGGGGGCCGCGGGTGGCTTGTGCTGCAGCCCCTGAGCAGGGCCCTGCCGGCACTCGGGAAGGGCAGCGTGTCCAGCATGGAGCTGTTTTGAGGGGGTGCTTGTGCCTTTCTACCTTCCCAGGGAGAAAGAGGTGCTTGGGGCTCCTGGAAGGTGCGTGGAACAGAAGGCTCAAGTGCTGATGGGGCTGCTCTTGGGGTTTTTCTGGCGAGCGGGAAGGTGACAAGTGAATAAAAAGGACACGGCATTTTATTTAATTAGAAAAACCAAACTCCCTAAAACTAGCCTCCGAAGGGCCTCCGTTGTCATCAGCTGCACAAAGAGCTGTGACAAATGAAAGGAACTGAGCAGAGAAAAGGCTGCTTTCTCTTTGTGTCTCTTTCCCAGCTTCTGTTTGCTTTGCTGTCTCCCTTGCTCCCATTGATCAGGCATGTGGAAACATTCCTCCTCCTGCGCTCCCATTGTGGCCGCCCGGTTGCCAGGCTGCCGTTGGCTTGAATAACTTCACTAAGCCAGGCCTCTCCAAAACCATGCCATCCGGCGTGCTGGATGCGGAGCCAGACACTGCTCTCCCATCCTCCTCCTCTCCCTCCCCCTCCCCAGCAGCCATGGGGTGCGGTGAAAAAATGTGCCAAAGAACAAGGGAGGTAACGCGGAGCCCCAGCTGGCCCGACACGGGGGAGAGGCGGGAGCTCACCCTAAGAAAATAGGGGCAGCAAGGAGGGGACAATGGCCAGCCTGGGTCGCTGCTGTAAAAAGAAGGTGGGTGGTGGTGGTGAGGGCTGTTGGCCCAAAGTTTCTGAGCAGAGAGGAGACAGAAAGCCACGTTTCCAGGGGATACAAGCTAGTAAAGTGCAGTGAGGTAAACCCCAGCCTTGTATCCCATGGAGGGGAGAAGTGGCGAGCACAAAACAGGAGGCAGCAGGCAGCCGGCTGTGACTGGGAGTGATTCGTGGCCAGCTCTCACTGCCTGAGCCCCAAACATGTCCCTTCAGCACACAGGGCACCTTGGGCCAAGCTGCTGGCTTGTGCAGTGCCTCATGATGAGGTGACACCAGTGCCTGGTGCAGGTGACAGCTCTGGCAGAGTGTGGCTGCACTCCTGAAGACAGTTCAGGGGCAGGCCAGGGGTTGTACCCCAGGACTTGCCCTTGGAATTAACTTGGGGTGGCTCTGGTGCTGAAGACATTGGACTGGCAGCCCCGGGACTGGGGGACTTGTGCTGTCTCTGCAGAGGGGTGGCACCCACCCGAACCTGCCCGCTGCCTACAGCCATGTTTGTGCGGGGTACGGATCTGGTCTATTGTTCTTAGTGCTATTTTTCATCGGTGAAATAGCAGTGAGCAATCTGTGCTTTCAGACATGGTTTTGACTCAGCATGGCCAGGGCTGGATCCTCAGCTGGTGTAAAGCAGCCCTGGCCCATCAGCTCACAGAGTCACCCGTGACCCCCATTTAGTCTTCGCCCCACTGGCAGCTGTGTCCCAGTGCTCTGGATCAGAGGAGCTCTATGACCACGGGCTGAGGCACAGGATCCCCTCCGGGTGCCACCACGTCTCTCCACAGGGGTGGCCCTTGCATCCCAGGGGTAGAGGTAGATGTCCTGGGGCAGCTGAAGCCTGGGTTTGCTCTGCAGAGGGGTCCTGGGTTTGTTCTGGGTTTGTGCTGGTTTGAAGGGCAGGGACTGCTGAGCTCAGGTGATTAACATAACAATCCTGGGGCTCTGCCTTCATCCTGCGGCTAAAGCCTGGTTTGCTCAATCCAATTTCCAGCCTCTGCCCTTTCTTTAGCAGGCTAATTACAGCGGCAGGACAGTGGAAATGACCTTCTTAAAGCCACAGTACCCCTTGTCTACTTACCTGTCAAAACACAGGAGACAGAGCACTGGTATCATTCAGAGAAATAACATGTTTAGGTACAATGAGTGAACGTACTGAAGTGCAGCGCTCTCCCCTGAAGTTCCTAGTAGGAACTTGTGTGTGGTTATCAGTTGTGATGTGCATTTGTAAAGATCTTTCCAAGCAAGGTTCCCTGGCCAGCGGTGCCATGGAGGTGCGGGTTTGTGCAAATTTAGGGAACAGTAAGTGTGCAATATTACACTGATAAATGTGCAAATGCTACCACCTCACACAGAAACCTATGAGGGCACTGGGCTGGAAAGCTTCCGCAGCGCTGGCTTCTCTCATTAGTCATCCTAGCCTCATTCTGTCTGTAACACAGAGAGCCTGGCTCCAGTGCAGCTCTGGCCTCCTCCCGCACAAATTTGGATGTGGCCTTTGGGCCCAGAGAAGCTGTGAGTGCTCTGATAGCTGGTCCTGCAGGTACTACTGCCTGGCATGGGCTGGAGCAGGAGCTTGTGTGTGGAACCTGCCTGGGGGCTGCAGCTTCAGATGAAACAGCACGGGAAGCTGCAATCTGCAGGAAACCCTTGGACTCAGCACAGGATGCTGATGTGGCTATTGACAGAGCAAAGGATGGGTGTTCCCAGTGTCCTTGCAAGGGCTTGTCCATTGGAGCAGAAACAAGTGATTTCCAAGGAGGGTAGGGCATGTTTCTGTATGAGTGCTCTGACCAGACCTGTGCTGTTGGTGGTCTTCGTATTATAGTTCTTGAAACTATGTCAGCAGCCACACAAATCTGCCCCTTCACAGAGGATAACAAAGTAAAAGCTTGTGCCTGACCACTAGCTTGGCATAGGATAAATCTCTTGTGGTCCTGTTGAAACTGTCAGTGATCTCTTGTTAGGGCTGAGTTTTGCTTAGAATTGGCTTCATTTTGTGATTTTAGTGCTTGCAAAGCAAGAGGCAATCTCCTGGATGCAGGAGGACCTGTGAGGTGAAGCCAGTCTAATCGGTGGAGCAGCCGTAGCTAAACTGCTTCTGGAGCTGAAAGGATGGTTTTGCTATCTCTGCTGCTGGGAAAGGAGGAAATATGGTGAGCATCGTGAGGTTTAATGTAACGAAACAGGCCAGGAATAAAATTAACTGGATAGCTGCTGCAGATGTGTCACTCACACTTTGCCCCAAAGCCACTGCTGATTGCTGAGATACCTGTTCCGTCAGGCATTGAGAAGAGGTAGCAAAACAATTTTCAATTCATGGCAGTCTTGGAGACCTGCTGCACACAGCAAATTTGATGCTGTGATAACTGACACTGTTTGTGACAGACAAATCTGTGGCTTGTGTAGTGAAGCAGTTCAGAAGTGCCTGCTGTCGCATACCAAGAGGTTGCGGAAATGGGACTTGCTAGGAAAAATGTTGCAAGAGGATCCCAACCACCAAAGCCATCTACTGAAAACCACAGGAGAGCAACAAGGTATTTGAGCACACTGAGAGGCATTCCCCCCCCCCCCCAATCCCTCTCCCCCCCCCCCCCCAATTATTTTTCTTTCCAAAGGCACAAATGGTCTGATCCTATTGGAAGCTATGAAATAGGGGACTGTTGAGAAACAAGGTGGAATTGGTAAAACTAATACTCCAGCACTGAAGTACACACTGAACATATCTGAGAGAGAAGGAAACAATTACAGGAAAGCCTGTTACTAGCAAACTACTGGGAGGAGGGCAAATGCATCCAGGGGAACAAGTCTAGGATAAATACAAGGAACAGTGTTGGAGGCATGACCTTGCCCATCCTTACTAAGACAGCCTTTTCTTCATTTTGTTACTGGGAAGATAGACACAGGAGTTGTTCTATCTCTAACATGGAATGCAGGGTTGTAGGAAACAGTGCATTTGCTTAGTCCTGTGCAGAGGGATGTGACCTTCTGACAGGGCAGGGATCATTAAGAAGTGTGCACAATAAGATGAACCCACAAATTGTTGATGGTGAAGAGCAGCTGGTTGCCTCAAGTGAGTCAGATGTAATTTGAAATTATGCTTGTGGATTATTTAAAACCCTTAAGATAGAAAATTAAATAAATTTGTCTGCAATGTGTATGCTACCTGTAATGCAGGTGCACTGTGAGAAGACACAAGCTGAAGCACACAGTAATCATTGCTTGGAAAGGAAAAAGAATGTCTCCCTAATAGGATTTGGGGCGCTCTTTGTTTGTGTTTTCATGTGTGAGCTGACCAAGGGAGACTCCCTTGCTGAGGAAAGCCCTGCTGTTCCTGTAGGGCAGGGCTTTTGTGGGTTGTCACTGGTCAAGTGGGGACAATGGGCAGCTTGGCAGAGTCTGTGTGTAGACTTTGCAGTATCAGGAATCAAGGGAAGTGGTGTTGTCTCTTCTCCATGTGTGGTTAAATGCTTCCTCTGTAGCTGGTGCCAGGCACTGTCGCAGCCCACTGCTCATGAATGCCTTTGCCAGGTGGAGACCACGTCTGCTTTTAGCTGGAGTTAAGGACCAAATGAGATTGCAGTCTATATGTCACTTCTAAATGACACTTAGGCTCCTATTTCAAAGAGGAGGTTTGGAAAACTGGGTCCTATGACACTTTCAATGGGGGAATACACTGATCTCTCTTTTTTTTCCTGCGCTCTGAAATACATGAATAACCCACCCACGTGTGTGAGAGCTACCCTGTACCACAGCGGTGTCAGTGGAGGATCTTGTGCTTTGTTCAGATTTCACACTACAGTAGGTGACTGATCAGACAGTCTCTCAGAGAGAAGCCATCATGGGAATGCTGTTTTGATCATCCCACACTGTCCTCACACAGAAGTCAGAGACCTCCTATTTGAGTGTGTAGTAATCAGCTGCACTGCCCCTGTTTTGGGGGAGATTAGTGCCTTGGTGTCTACAAGCAGAGATTGTGCAGTCTAATTTTGTAGTGAAGAATTGTAATAAAACAGTAGGCAGTGCTTCCTGTAAAGAATATCTGCTGTGTGTGGCTTTGTACAGAATAAACTGTCTGGCTTAAATATAGAAGCAGTGTTCTTCTGTCAGGAGCTCCAGAGAAAATGCATTCGAGTTGGTGTTTGCTGGCAGTGTGTTTGGTATGTCATTCACTTACCTATCTAAATTCCAAATGTAGTAGTTAAACCAACATGAATTTATTCTCTTGTGATGTACTGGACTGATGGAAATCATTGTACATTTGTGAGACGTGTGTTCCACATCAAAGTGGAGCAGCTGTCTGTCAGGGTCTGGTTCACAGATACCCAGGGTCCCTGGGCAGGGTGCTGAACCTCCTACAACACTGGGAAATCTCCTTAGCTCCCAATGACTCCCTTTCTTGTTCAGTCACAAGGACCTTGTTTCAGCTATGTCTGTGGCAGACTCTTAGTAACAAAACTTCTGTCTGAAACGTGCCGTGTCTGGCAAAACAAGCACCAGCTCCTGTGAGGTCCTTCCAAGCAGGTTTCTCTCACTGCTATTATTCTCCATGAACATGCCCTCCATGCCCATCCCAGGATTTGCTTCCTTCCTTCTGGTGATCGACTGTTATTTTGGAGCACAGGCTTACAGAGCCAAACTAGAGGATCTCCAAGGGAAGTTTTAAGTGTTCAATAAAAGAAGGAATGCAGGGAGAAAAGAAAGCGCCGACTCAAATGGCATCATTCTCTTTCCCTCATCCCTTTGAGGTTCTCCTGCCTTCCCTGCCTGCGTGTGACCTCCCTCCTCTCCCAAGCAGCCTCTTTCTTTTCTCAGTCTTCCTCCTGCCCCTCACCCTCCTAGTTCATTGATCTCCCTTTAGGCTTTATTAGTGACTCCCCCTCCCACCCTTTCTCTCCCTCAGTTTTTCTGATTCTCTAACATGAGACAATTGAATGAGGCCAGACTCCTAAGCCGAAGCTGGGGGTGAGAGGGAAGAGGCGTTAAGATTTAATGATATTGCCTCTTTAAGGAATCCCTAATTCCTAACACCCATCTCCTCCCCCACCTGAGAACCAATTAAAACTCAATGAATTCAAGTGGAGGCTTTTGTGCATCACATGTGCTTGACTAACAAAGCCTTCTCCATGCTGGAATAAAAGCTTCTATTCAGCAGCCAGTTTGTTCTAATTCAAATCACTTCCACTCCAGCATCCTCTCCTTCCTTGCTGCTCCTGGGTTCCCAGGCTGGGCTGCCACCCGCACAGCCCTGCCCAGAGCTCCGTGCTCCACCTTGCACAGCCCCTCCCCGGTGGCAGTGGAGCAGAGGATGGGAGATGACCTTTCTGTGGTTGACTGGACAGTCCATGGTCATTATGGCCCAGTTCCCAGGAGCCTCCTGGGCTGGGGGTGAGCCTGCATCATGCCCTGCAGGAGCTCCAGCCTTGGGAGCTGTCTCCAAAGGGGCTCTGCTAAGCCCTTGGGAAACAGCTTCTCTGGGTGGAGTCCTCTGTGTGTGGACAGAAATTACCTTGTCTATGGACAGAACTCAGCCTTCCTTGAAAAAAGGGAAAACCCTCTCATTTTCTCTTCACTGTAGGGGTTATGCAGATATGGTGACACCTGAAGTAACAGGGGAATCCAAAAGCACACAAAGTCTGAGTCCAAGTAGTTTGTACTTTCATCTGCCTTGGGGTCTAAATTGCACTACCTGGGAACCCGAGGGTACCTATGTCTTCTATTGTGCCTTGAAAATGAGCATGGATAAGGTCATCAGGGGAATAGAATACATTTCATGCTATTGAACTTCCAAATTTAAAAACTTTACTCGAAAGCTTCGCAGCTGCAGATCCGGGGCTTGAGTGGCTTTAAGTAGGGAGGCAATTCTCTGTCCAGATGTTAGTCAGGTAATCTTCCAGATGTAAAACAGGCTTTGCTCGGAGCTTCTACCTGTGCTTTACTGATCAGTGGTACCTGATCTGGTGGCAAAGCTGTGTGCCTGACATTAACTGGGTTATCTTTTCTCTGTTCCTGCAGCCTCCTATTTGTAGAGACACTTTGGATTTTTTCGCTCTTGTGAGAAATCTCTGGTAGAAGCAGGTTGAGGGCTTTGCTCTGATGGCAGTGAGGTTTTTACTGCCTCTAATCTCTCCTGGGAGTGAGCTCCAGCACTGCAGGCCAGCTGCCAAGGAAGCTATCTGCTCTGCTCCAGAGCCTTGTTCTGGTACATGGCAATTGCATCGCTCCTGGAACACGTGGGTTTCTCAGGGAGCCATGAAGGAGGCATTCAGCTCTTGAGTAGCTGGGACCTGTCCCACAAAGAGCTCTGGCAATTGAGATGAGCTCTTGGAAGTTGGTTTGATACCTGCAGAGGCACCAGTGCTGAGAGGAGAGGTTTGGGTTTGCAGGTAGTTAGCGATCTGCGGTGTCTGACAATGAGGGTGTTACATTTTAAACTCATCTGAGAGTCTATAGGGCTGGTAATTCTTCCTACCACACTGCCTTGCAGCTGTCCAGCGTGGCAGAGAGCAAGTGTTAACACACCTCAAGGTGTGTTGCAGTCTTCTAGTCAACTTTCATGATAGAAAGGTTTGAACATCCCTCAGCAATCCTGTTCCTTGCTATAGCTGTGGTCTCTCACCACCAACCCCAGCTCTGGCCAGCCATTAGAGCTGAGTGTGTTTTACTGTTCCCAAAGAGCGTGTTTGGGTCTATACTTGTCTGTCTCATTCATGGAACGCTCCTTTGATGTCAAGAGACTTTTGCTATTTAGTAAATTGGCACCCATTTTTTCACCCAGCTTTTTTTCCTGTAAGTGCAAGTTGGCCTCTTTGTTGCAATGATGTGCAGAGTTGAAAAAAAAATTTTGCTGTGAGTAGGTTTTCCCCTAGCAAACCCAGTCCTATGTCTACCTAAATGCAAAAGAGCAGGGACTCTGACAAGATGCAAAATGCATGGGGTGTTCATCTGACCCACAAATCGTACAGAACCGTTCATTAGGTGACAAGGTAATTTCAGGTAATGCTGTGTGGCACCATGACAGTGGAATCTCTGTCCATCAGTATGGTGAGGGGGAAGAAGATCAGATCAAAATCTGTTGGTTTGAAAAAACACGTCATTCCTTGTGAGTTCGGGAGTGCTGATTATTTGGAGGAAGTTAAAAAGGATTTCCCATTACAGCTTTGAGTTATTTTCTGCAACATGTTCTTTCTCAAGATCTTGAAGCAGCTTTGGGGTTTTTTTCTGAGGTAGTGAAGAAAAACCTCAGTTTTCAAGTAGTAAAATGGAATTTTCTTGGCCCAAATCACCCAGCCAATTTGTGAGAAGAGGTTGGAGCAGCACAAACAACTCAAAAGCTTTACTGAAGAGCTCGCTCCTCTTGAGCCTCCTGCGAAATGCAGCAACTGTGTAGTAGCACTCTAATGTGGGGGCTGCCAGAGCTGTTTGCCTGTCTGGGGCCTGGGCCTGGCACAGCCTAGTTGGTCCCTAGGCTTTTCTGTAATAAACAAGTTTAATTGAAGAGAACAGAAGATCTGGGCTCATGGGGTTGTGGGGCTCAGTGGGAGAACGGCCCCTGCCTTCGTTACGCAGCTGAGCTCTCCCGTGTCCAACACTGACCTTCATCTCTGGGGCTCTGCTCTTTGTTCCTGTTTCTTGTTAGTGGAATGAGTTTGATGGTCTCAGACTTGCTAGTAAATGGTTTCTACTTCAAAACAAAGTGCAGTTAGTTTGGCAGGAGAGTCCCAGGTCTGACCTAAAACTAAATTACAGCTGACCCTGAGACAGTGAGGCCCCTCCAGGTCAGGGACAAGGGCATTGTCAGGACACTGGGAGCTTGCACTGTAATTAGCAGCAAAGGTATCAAATACCTCTGTTTCCAGCATTCCTGTCCTTAAAGCAACATAAGCATAAAAATCTCAAAATTTTTCCTGCTGCAGCCTCACTAAAAACAAACCAAAACGGAAGGAAGGCTGAACAAACTTTCATTGATTTGCTTTTTCTGTATTCTGCAGTAAATCCCTCCCCATCTTACACTGCCTCCCACAATCCCTTGTTCCACCAGCATCTGGGAATGAATTTACCAGACGCTGCACTGCTTTCAAGGCTCCAGAATGACCAACACACTTGAGCACAGTTTGCCTGACAGCAGAAGTGTGTAAGAGCAGCTTTCCTACTTCACAAACTTGTTTGGCTTCAGAGCTGCTCTCCCAGCAAATGCCTCTTTTATTCCCACATTTCTTCAAAGACCAGAGAGGCTCTTTTAGATTCACGCTCCAGAATGTGATTTGTTTTAAATCCCAAACTTTGTGGTTTGTTTTTTTTTTTTTTTAATTATTTTCACAAACTTTCTGTTACAGGAACATCATAACATTTGAGATAGGAAAACACTTTTACCAGCTTTCTGGGTGTCCAACAGAGTGCCAGTAAACAGAGACCAAGGTGCTATTGTAGCTAAAAACATAGAGAAGGTATAAATTACCTGAGCATTACATTTTTGACCAGTCACCTGTGTCACTACAAATAAACACAGATATTGGGTGCGAACCTTGAGACACCACAAGCTTGTTTTGCCAAAAATGCTGTGTGCTGAGAACTTCCCCAGGCCTTCTTTGGAATGAGGAATGTGTACTGCATCTCCAGCCCTTTGACTCAAATGTTTAAAATCAGTGGGAAGTTTTGGAAGATGCCTCACTCTTTCCATCTGTCACAAGTGGGCAGTTTCCAAACCCCAGGGGTGTCTGTGAAGCAGCAAATGTGGTGACCCCCAGAGGGGAAAGGCTGGAGCACGGCAGGACATACTGCACAGGGCTTCCAAAAACACCCGTATAATCAGATTACAAGTCCAGTGAGTCAGGATGTCTTAAGCCAGAGTATGATCCCTCTATTTCACGTGTAACTTGTGAGAGTCCTCTCTTCTGGTGTCTCCAAAAAGGCACCAATCATTCCTGCAAATAGGAGAGTAGAACTGCTCGTTGATAAATCAGGAATGTGGCAGGGAGATGGAACTAAAATCTTAAACAGATTTAATTAACTTTTTGTAGGAACCTTGAGGGTATTTTTTAATGTTACTATTCCCCGTTTTGATACGTGTATCTGATAGAACCTTTGGGTTGTAAAGGTTACTGTTTCATTCCTACTTTTAGTAAAGTCCACCATGAGAGAGGTTTCATGCTGCTCCTGCCTCTCCCTGCTTTTGTCAGATTATCTCCATGTTGCCTGTGTCTCAGCCCGGTGCTAAATAATGCCTTGGACAGCTACTTTGGGAGCTTGGCCTGGGCTGTTGCACTGCCTTGGCCACCAGCCAGCTGGGAGCTCTGAGGAATATAGTTTGTGAATCACTTCTTGCTCCTGGTGGGAAAAGGGTCAGTGACTCAGTTTACTTCAGCTCATGGAACTGCATGAGCATGAGGTATGTGGGGAAAATTCTACCTGAGACGAAAAAAAAAAAGATAAAAGAAAATGGCACAAGGACCCTAATGTAGCAAAATCAGCCTTGAGGGAAATCCAGAGCAGGCAAAGGCGTGAAAAGGTAAATGCTTAAAGGCTGTGAAAAGTGAGAAAAAGATGGGCAAGAATGGACAAGTAGCAGCAGGAGCAAAGTATTTCCCACTAGACTAAGAGCAGTGCAGAATCAGAGCTTGTCTTCTGTTAGAGGTCAGCTCACTGGGTGTGTGGGCAGGGGCAATTGCTGTGTCTCCGGACCAAAGGACAGATTCTGAGCCTTTTCCAGCTCCAAACTCAACACATTTAAAAGCCAGTGAATGTTGCTGAAACTGGAGTGTTTAGTAACAGCCATCCCATTTCATATTCCCTAGCCTGGGAGGATCAGGAGCCTGTAGGAGTGAGTGAGGATGTTGTGCTCTGGGGTGGGGGAAGCCCTTCCTTTCTGGAGGACACCACTCCTGACCCCGAGAGTCTGTTCTGCTGTAGAAAAGCAGCTCTGAGTACAACACAGCCCGGGCCAGTTTGTGCCTTGCTGTAGGCTGTTCTACAGCAAACAGAAGAACAACCAGAGATGTCCAAGTACCCCTGGTCCCTGGCAGCCTCTCACCTCCCTTCCCCTTCAGCAGGGAGGAGGCTCAGGCAGGAGTTACGTGCACAGAGCAGCTAAGCCGCTCTTGCAATCTGAGGATGGGAGCTTTGCCTGGGAAGACACTGGTGTCCGTCTTGATTAGGATGTGATGCCTGATGTAAGTCATGTGACAAGTACAAACAAAATACCTTGGCAAAACCTTGAGGAACCAGGACAGGCTGAGCTGCTTAGGAAGATTTACAGTGTGTATTTCTGTCCTGTGCACTTGCCTTGGTCTGAACCTTTCCCATCTCAGGAGCTCCAGCATGCACCCTGGATTTTAAAGATGCTCTTTTCTGTTCATTCCTCCAAATAATCCGCCAACCTTCTCAATGTTGCGCTGTTAAGTTGAACAATTACTTACTCCCAAATGCTTTACACCCTCATAGTACCAGAATACTATAACGTCGTCTTCTGAGAAGTGCTGTTGGAATTTGTGGAACAAAAGTCCCATCAGCTTAAATTAGAAAGTCAGTCTTGAAGAAATGGGAGAGTTAAAAGCCAGGGCAACTGTTATAGCAGAGGTAGAAAATCGATTATGTCCTGAAAGAGAGGGGATGAAGAAACAGCTTCTGCTTGCTTAGCTCCTGTTCATGTGTTGAGCCAAAAGTTCTCTGCTCCTGCCAGTGTGTGTTCCTTCTAGTGCTGCTCTGGGACAGTGCCAGGACCCAGATTTTCTGCCTCCTGCAAGCATCTCAGGAGGGAATCCAGTCCTCCTTCCCCTGAGCCCTGTTTTCCCCTTATTGCTCCATTCCCTTGGACTCTGCCTTCTTTAAGGCAGATTTTAGAGGTCCTTGACATGGTGCTGACTTCAGCCCTGGATTAATAATTCACACATACATCAGACCTGCAGAGGATGTGCAGATCCACAGATAGTGCAGCATCACTGGGCCCTGCCTGGTGAGCTGGTGCTGAAGGCCCAGCAGATTGGGCTGGAAAAGCTGTGGTGGAGTGCTGGGGGTTACCCACCCCCCCGCCTCCCAAACACAGGATTTTATTTTTAATTCAGAACTTCAATACTTTTAAAAAATGTTAATACAGAAACCCCTTTTGTCTAAGGTATCTGGCAACAATTTTGCACTGGCTGGTGCTCTCAAACCTGACCCAGACCTTTCTCTATTACCCCTATTCACCCAATTCATTCCCAGACCTCCAGTCCTGGGGGTGTTTGGTGCAGCTCAGCCCCATGCTGCACTGTTACTTGCCCTTACATGTGCCTGTGCACCATGGCCTTTAAATTTCTCTGTTATTCCTGTTCACCAGCCCCTATCTATGCATTCAAACACACTCAGAACTCCCCTTTCCATTGGACAAGCCCTCACTTTTGCCTCTTTTACTCCAAACTGTTTCTGTCCTTTCACCTCACATGATGAAGAAACTGTGCAAACTGAGGTTTCAAAGTGGTACCAGGAGGTCACCTCTGTAACGTGCAAGGACAAAACAGAATGTGATCACCAAACTGACATTTGCTTAATTTGTTCTTAAAAATCTTCATGGATGGGGATTTCTTGGCCTTCCTGCCCGATCTCCCCCATCTTTAGCCATCTTTGTAGTTGCTAGTTTCTCCTAATATCTAACATCTCCTTCTGTGGCAACTGAGCTAATTGCCTTACCTTCAGTGAGCAAAGGAACAATTTAATCAGTGTTCTTTAAAACAGCCTGGCACATCTGGTAGGATTTTGGTTGTACCTCTTCTCATCTCTCTTCTCTAATGGCAGGGAAATGGGTCCCTCTGTATCCTTCCATGGGGAAGCTCTGAGCTTCCCAGCAAAGAGTGGAAGAATGGGAGGCAATGTTCTGCTTCTGGGCTGGGGAAGAGCTGCTTAACAGTGGCTGTTCTGAGAAAGGTCCCCTTTCCATGGGTTGCTGGAGTGAGGACCAGGAAGGGGTTTGGTAGGAGCAAGGACGGAGCAGAAAGCAGTGACTGATGGAAGTCTGGGACGACTGGCAACTAAAAGGTTAGAGGGAAGGTGGAGCTTCAGGGCACCTTAGAGGAGAGAGGTCTCATTTTTCAAATTTGTTGTTGCTTTCTGTCACTTTGTATGCAATCTTTGGAGTGTTAAGAGAAGTGAAAATGTTTGCAGCTCCTCTTTGGAGAGGGGAGATCCTTTGCAGGCTGCTGCAGGGAGGTGGCACCTGGGGCCGGGCTGGTGCAGTGCTGGGTGCACTCGGTGCTCAGAGCAGCTCCAGTGTTGGAGTTGGGCAGTCGGGGCTTCCTTCCTCATTTGCTGGACTGATTTAGACAGGATCATGGAGACTAGACAGCATGCAGTAGTTTTTAGAGCTTGGAGAGAGGGAGAATAACAGGAAGGGCTTTCTGATTTTTCCCTTAGCCATCATTTCCAGGGCAGCAGGTAGAAGCTTGCAATCTCCTACTGTCCTTCAGAGACCTCGCCTTTTTGCTGTTTTATGCTGAATCCCTACACTGAATTCACTACGCTGCAAGTTCTCTTGATGTTTTATTTTTCATCCCCTGCAGACTTCTTTACCCTTTTTTTCCCCTGAGGCTCCAATCCCTCTTGCTGTTTTGTGGTAATTGGAGTGGTCTCCTTCGCTCCCCTCCCTCACTCCTTTCTTCCAGTTATCCCAGTTGTCTTTATTTACTCTTCCTACTCCTGTTTGTCCTGCTCTTTATTCACCCACACCTATGTTTCTCTCACACGCAGTGCTGTTCCTCTCCTGTATTCCTTCCCACCCTGTTCTCAATGTTCTGCACTACGTAGCTGGTTTTCCCCCTGTGGATCTTGCTCTGTGAGGTTTCTTACATGAAGTAAAGAAACCCTTGGTGCTTTTACAGTCATTCCTCTCTTCCTGTCACTGACTGTCTCTCCCCCCGCTCCCCCGAACGGAATCTAAAAAATTAAATTTCTCTAAATAGCTCCTCTTCCCCTGTGTGCCTGACTCTTGCCCCCAGCCAGCTCCTGCCAGACAGGAGGTGGCAGAGCTATAGGTTCCCCTCAAGGTAGACACTCCTGGCTGCCTTGTGCTTTGCCATCAGCCTTTCCAGAGGGTCAGCATCCCTCCCAAAACAGGGACAAGCACCACCGGAAGCCACTGCCAGAGCCTGGCATTGCCCTCAGGCTGCCTACGGAGCCACAGTTAATATCTTCCAGGTTTGCATGGTCGGCATTGTAATGCAAGTATTACAAAAATTATTTGAATTCCAGTTCAGAATTGTTTATCAACTGCCCAAACGAAATGAAAAGCAAAACTTCTCCTAGTACCTGGCTGCCAAAACCTCCTGGCTACAGACAGGTCTCCAAGACACAATCTCTCCTTAAGCCTTATATGATGAGGAAGGAAAGGAGGCGGCTGCTGCCCTGCCCCTCCCCTAACCTCCACTTTTTGGAACCTCCCTCTCTCCATGAATAACTCCAGTGTCTGCCACTGGTGCTGGGCAGAGCTTTGCCAATCATCCTCCTCAGCAGGAAGTGGACATGATTTTGATAGTGTCACTCTACCACACACGAGACACTGAATAGCAGCAAGAAAACTGAGCAGTTTTGTTAATCTCGCTGGTGTTTGGCAACCTCTCAGCAGCAGCCACAGAGGCACTACAGCTGTCTGTCTGCAGCCCCAGGAATACAATGCTGCATTATTTTATATTCGGCAGATCATCTTTCCAATCATAAGGTCTGGAACGTTTTATATATTTACTTCTCCGTGAGGAAAGCTTCCTACTGTCACTAATCAACAGATTTTTCGAGACCCACTGTCTTGTGAGTTACAGAGATAAATGAATTGATACTTACAAAGCACTTCAGGGTCCTAAGGTGGAAATACAAAATATTGTGTGTATATTTTGGAAACAACCTCGGAATAATTTACATGGTATGGTGTCATTCCCAGTGATGCAAGTCCAACCACATCCTCCATCCAAATACTCCTGAAGGCTCAGTTTTTTTCCTCTGATGTTCACAGATGTTAACTCACATTGATCCTGTTCTCTCTTCCTCAATGTTATTTTGGCAAAAAAATAAGCAAATATAATAATAAACATAATGCAGAAAAAAAGAAAAGACACAATGAAGCATTTTAACACTGTTTCCCTCAGACTGCTCTACTTGTACTGTCTTAGAAATAACACACATTTAAAATTATAGTAATGCACTGGTAGCAAACCAAGAGAGGTTATCCTTTAGTGTGTCCAACACTGGGCTCTTGTTTCTTTTGTTTCTTTCTTGTGTTTAATTAGCAGTAGTAGTGTGACTAGGCTGGACAATTATGGAGCATAAAACCTGTGCCAGGTGACTTGAAAATATTAGTTCCCTCTCTGGAGCATTTACCCTCCAAATGGGAGAGAGCAGGTGCCAGGAGGCAGTGCAGCAGCCGTGAGCTTGGGCAGCGTGGCAGGCAGCAGCAGGGCTTTCTGGCAGCCCAGCTTTGTTCAGGTTTCCCAGGACATGCAAGGGGAGATGGCCGGGATGCTGCCTCAGCACTGCTGCTTCCACTGCCAGTGCAGCCCTTGCATCGCTGCCAGCTGCAGTACCACCTCTGCACGGTGTTATTTATATTTCCCTGCTGCACCAGCCTGGCTGCCTCTCAGGGCACCTCCACCCAGAGTGGTGACTTCAGCCCTGTGGAATGATGAGTGGGTTATTTTGGAGAACCAGCTCAGCCTGGACCAGTGGCAGC
This sequence comes from Pachyramphus minor, assembly GCA_013397135.1. NCBI lineage: Eukaryota > Metazoa > Chordata > Aves > Passeriformes > Tyrannidae > Pachyramphus > Pachyramphus minor. The sequence continues at coordinate 803,009 of VYXB01003596.1, read as the reverse complement.
AGGAGCAGGGATGCTGTGTAGCTCAGTTCCCAGGGGTGGCTACCAAGTCTCTGGTGTTGAGTGTGTTGCTGTGCCCAAGCACAGGGCCAGGAGACAGGATGGTGTCACTGACCCAGCCCAGGAAATGGAGTGGGTGAATGGTGGTTTGGCAGAGCTAGTGGGCCGAGGATGAATTTAACTCACAGTTGCAGCCTCAGGATGAGCCCATGTAATGAAAGATACTGTTGCAAAGTATTGTTAAAACAAAGGTGTCCTGGTTCCTCTCCAGTAGGGAAATGAGGTATATTGGTATGTGGAAGAGCAGTCGAGAGAGAAGGGTCAAATGAAGATGACATTGACCTAAGCTGTCAATACCCCACTCTAGGCAGTAAGAGGGTACAGGGACTCCATGCTGGAAGGAGGCAGAGGTGCCTGCAGGGAGAATTTGGCAGCACAGTGGCACATGCCTGGGACCCTGGGATAACCCCGTGCCATGAGAGGGGCTCACAGCACTGTCACTGGAGGTTTTGAGCACTGCTCTGTTCCAATATGCCACAGATGCAAACAAATACTTTCTCCCAGAGTGAGGCATGGTGCAGTCAGGAGAGGTTACAACTCTCTCTGACTTCAGCTTTACAGGTATTTCATTTGTTCCTTGCTGAGCTCCTCCAGCCACCTGGGCCAGGTTGCCCAAGAGCAGAGGCAGAGTACACAGACCTGCCCCAGAAGCAGCATGTGGATGAACTTCTGTGGCAGTAGAACTCGGCACGAGTCTGTCTGTCAGCCTGAATGAGTAAGAAAACTGCGCGGTGCCTTGGGGCCAGCCCGACCCTCCTCCTGGTGAGCCGCGGGCAGAGGAGAGCGGCCGGGCTGTGCGTACCTGGTGCTGAGGGGCTCCGCGGTGCCCGGCAGCAGCTCGGCCCGGGGTCCTGCAGCCCGGGCACTGCCGTGCGGGGCTGAGCAGCCCCTGATCCCCGCAGGGTCGCCGCGGGCTGCCAGAGGGCACGAAGGCACCAGGGCTCCGGGAAGGCGCCTCAGCTTCCTCCTGGCCGGCCGGGGTCCCGGGGCGAGGAGGGCAGCCCCGGTCCCGACCTGGAAGCGCCCTCGGCGGGGCCGGTCCCGAGCCGTCCCCATGCCGGCTTTATCCCGCCCGGTGCCAGCGCCCGCTCGGCAGCGCTGAGACGCCGGGGGGACCCGGGCCGGGGTGTCCGGGG
>VYXB01003596.1:787514-801177 GCA_013397135.1 Pachyramphus minor | reverse complement strand
GGGCCGGGGCCGAGCCCGGGGGGGTGCGGCGGGGCTGGGACGGGCCGGGACACCCATGGTGGGCGCTGTGCTTGCAGAGGGCTTGCGGGAGTACTTCAGCCAGTTCGGCGAGGTGAAGGAGTGCCTGGTGATGCGGGACCCGCTGACAAAGAGATCCAGGTGAGAGGCCGGGCCCGCGCCTCCCTTCGCCCCCGCCGCGGCCCGGCCGCCACTTTAACCAACTTTCTCTCTTCTCTCCGCATCCCCTCTCCTGCCCGGGCTGCGGGCCTCAGGGGCTTCGGGTTCGTCACGTTCATGGACCAGGCTGGCGTCGACAAGGTCCTGGCCCAATCCAGACATGAACTGGACTCCAAGACGGTGAGATGACTTCTCTCATCTCAGGGGTGCATTTGCCGGCGGAGCGGCTGTGCTCGGAGTAGCCGTCAATTGCGGTGTTTGATTTCCAGTTAGAGGTTGTAAACTATTGATTCCTGATACGGATCGATCGTCCCCTTCTCTATCCCACTTGCCGGCGGGTAGCTGAGCTGCCGCCCGAGCACCGGGCTCGCCGTTGACCCGGGGCTGATTCCTGGTGTGGGTCTGTGGATCCTGGTGATGGTTTTTCTCCTGCCCATCGGTTGTAAGGCCCCTCTGAGGAGTGATCGTGGTCCTCTCGGAGCTGGGACACCTGAACGCGTTTGGGGCGAGGATTTGCCCCGGGGAACGGATGCGGCTGCGTTTGGGGAGAGGGAAGCCGCCCTTTCGCTCCGTGTGCTGCCGAGCACTGCTCCCTTCCCAGGGGTGTTGTTCCCCAGCGCCCAGGCCCTGCTTTCCCGGCCATGGTGACCTGTGCCCCTCCTCGGCAGAGGGCCCTTGTGCTGTGCGCCCCAGAGACTCTCCTGTGGTTTCCCCAGGCGAAGTTTTTGTAACGGTCATGGAGGTTCAGGACTTTATTGTCTCCGAGTGTGGCCAGTGCCCGCCCATGTGGGCCACCACCGGTCTCTTGGAGTGGCTGCGGCTCCAGCCCTCGTTCTGCAAGTGGGGTCTGATGAGGAGCCTGGCTGGGCCAACAGAAAGATTTTGGTGGCTCCCTGGGCTGGTGGAGTATTGTGGTGGGTCCTGCCTTGTGAATCTGTGGTGCTTGGAGATGTGCAGGATGTTTTGAGGGGTGGGAGTGAGGTGTCTGAGTGGGAGGTCCCTTCTCTTTAGTTTCAGTGACTTGCCTTCCCCTGAATTCCTTTTCCTTATTGCTGCCCTCGGGTGAAGGTGAGGGTAGGGATGGGGGAGCGGTGGGGGCTGTGAGGGGCTGGCACGGTGAGGGGAGATGTTCTGGCTCCAGGCATGGGCTGCTGAGGAGTCCAAATGCACAACTTTATTTCCTGCAGCGCGTGGCTCAGGCGTTCTAGCCTTTATCTGGGCAGAGGGAGAGGGCGGGAGAGCGAGACCCTCTTTCTTAGGGTTTACGGCGTGAGTTGCAGTGAGATTTATGTCTGTTCCTGTTTAACTGCCTGGATCGCTCCCTTTGATGTGCACAGGTCCTTCCTCCCCACGGGAGCTCCCGGTTAAACCTACCCCAGCCTTCCTGGCTGAGGCTGGGTCCCCAGGACTCCCAGCCCTCTTCCTTTCAGGAGTGAGTTTTGCTTTATGGGATGATTACAGTAAAGTCTTTTGAGGAGGGCCCAGGGCTTTCTTTTTTTTTCTCCTGGCCTGTGTAAACATGGTGTCTGCTCAGCTAGTCCTGTCATGAGTCTGTGGGCACAGCCCCATCTTGGAAAGGCCCATGATGGATGTCTGTTGTAGGACTCACCCTGAGAGTGTTTTGGGGCTAGGAGTGAGGTGAAACACACTGTCTCCATTCTTCTTCCCGAACCACCGCTGCTGCCTGTGAACACAGGATTTTAAGCCCACCGCCACTCTGCAGCCCACCGTGTGGCTGGCAAGGGCAGGGAGGGCTGGCCAGGGGTGGACGGTGGGCTCTGCAGGAGAACAGAAGAGCCTCATGGCGCAGGGCGCGTGGGGACCGGCCAGCCATTGAAATTCCCTGCTGCATCTGCTCCGCTCAGCCGGCGGCGCGGCACGGAGAGTGGGGGCAATTTTACCAGGGCCTTCCTTTGTTAGGAACTTTGATCCTCTTCCCCCTTCCTTCTTAATTTTATTGAGTGCGGTTTTCAGCTGGGTCAGATATTTTGGGGAGGTTTTGCTTGCAAGAGGTTGGTCTTGTGGTAGTGCATGAAGCCTCCATATGCCTTTTCCCTGCTGAGCTGTGAGGCACTGCTGTGAGTTGTGGGTTAAATGACAGAAACTCATGTGAGTCCTAATTTAGAGTTTTATGAAACTTTTCAGGAAGAGGCCTGGTGTCCTGTAAGGACAGCCTTCTCTTGAGGCTTGGTGTCTTCTGGCAAGCAGCATTTGATAGACAGTATCTGCTCAACTTGTTGCTTCATTGTTTTATGATTCTTCCTACCCTAGAAAGGATGGTTGGCCTGATTATTCAGGAAAACCTTGTCCTTTTCAGACTCCTCTTTGTCTGTAAGCTAGATAGGAGCAGGCTACAGGGTTATTTTTGAAAATACTTGGTATGAGAATTGGCTTTACAGTCTCAAGGTGAAAGATTTGTGTGACTTTGTAAAGCTACAGCTGGTTGCTGCCTTGAGTTGCTTCTTTACATGCTCTGGGAAGAGCACTTGGCAGTGCTGGGTCTCCCCGTCGTTTCTTTGTTGCCGTTGCTGAGTTTTTGCTGGGTTTGTCTTTTGTGGTGGAGGGAACAATCTGCAGCTCCCAGGCAGCGCAGACCAGTGGGGCAGAGGTAGTGGTAGAGGTGTGATGAACAAACAAACCCAGTCCTGAGGTCTCCTGGGTCCTTCCCAGCCCTCCCCATGCTTTGGGACACCGATACCAGCTGGGTTAACACAGCAGTGGTGTGACCTGAGCTATGAAATGGTGCTGTAGCTGGCCTGAAAAGCTGTACTGAGGACCTGGCTAGCCTGCTGGTACACCTGCGACATCAGTGGTATTCCTCATCCCCAAAGCCTTATGGGGTGAAGGGGAAGTGGCTTAAGCTCAGGTGACTTCCACTCAGTGCAGCCTGATCTGGGGTTTTGTTTTTTTGGATACAATCTGAGCAGTTCTGAATGCTCTTACTCTTAGCAGATTTCTATCTAGGTTTGTAAAAAGGATCCATTACGTCAGTGGGTGACACTGAAACACAACTCCTCCAGAGCTATTTGTTTTAACACTAGAAATGAGGGAATAAGGTACCAGTGCTTTTGCTTTAATTAGGAAAGACTCGAACCACCAAGGAGCAGTCCAGTTTGAGTAACTTGAATCCAGCACTGAACTCGCTCCCCTCCGCATGTTCCCAGGGCTGCGCCTGCAGTTGGGCACCCTGGCCTCCCTCTACCTGCAACAATAGCTGGTTGTGCAGAAGAATTTGTGAAATGACTGCCTGCTCCCTCCAGCCAGGAGGACACGTTATCTCTGCCCAGTTGATCACACTCAGGGTAATGAGAAAATGAGGCTGAGCTTAGCATTGCTGAGTATGAAAGCATCTTATTGGCAGGAGCTGAATGACACTGGCTGAGAAGTAAAAGACAGTAGATTATTGTTTTTGCTTATTATCTGCCATCAACCTCCCGGTCTCCTGCCGTCCCCTGTCCTCAGAATTCGCTGTGGGTGTCTGCACTAGCCAGGAAGCAGTGGGGGTGTGTGCTGTGTGCGGGGAGGGGAGGGCAGGCACTGGATGGTTCCGATGCCCCAGGGAGGCACCAGAGGGTTTGCTAATCTGCTGGCTCTTGGAGCTTGGGGAGGGAGGTTTATTTTCGAGTTTATTTGTGCTCTTCACTTTTGCCTCTGTTTACCTACGTGCTGAGTTTATTTATGTTGTAAGCTGTGAGTCAGGATGGAGGTGGGGAAGGCAGGGAGAGAAGCTGGTGGAAGGGCACAGGGGGGCCAAGCTCCGGGGCTGTGTGACAAGTGAAAGGATGCGGGACGGGAGGGCAGCCAGGCTGGAAAGCTGAACAAAGCAGTGAGAGGCGCTGGAGAAACACAGCTTCCTTTTGGGCTGTTGGAGCTGCCGGGCTGATGGGACAACGCTCCAGGCTGCCCTCCCAGCTGCAGCCTGTCCAAGTGCAGGGATGAGCCAGACCTGCCTTTACTACAGGTCTTTGTAAGCTGATTTGTAGGTCTGGATCATCCCCGATGTGATGTAACTTTTCAGGAGTTGCTGTAAAAATAGGCTATAAAGAAAGAGGTGGTGGCTGAGGAGGAGAGGAGGCTTTGTGGGTGTTTGGCTTGCAGCTGCATTAGTGTTGTCCCAGCTTTTGTGGTGGTGCTGGTGGTGGTGTGAGGCCAGTGCAGGCACGGGCTCATCCGTGCTGAGCCCAGCAGAATGCGCGGCACCTGGATGGCGGCGCGGGGCCGGCAGCTCCGGCCAGCAGCAGGTTTACAGGGAAGCTGAACAGGCACAATGGAGGCTCAGCCCGCGGAGGGAGGGAGGGAGGCATCGCGGCTTTGTGTGTGGCGCAGCCTGGGGAGAGGGGCAGCACGTTCCCTGCGGCCGCGGCCTCTGCAGCCGGGGCTCCTTGGGTTAATTTGTGCCATCCTGTCTGCTCTGGTGCTGCTTCGCCCTGTGTTTGAAGGGGTGAAATGTTGGGCTTTTTCTGCGCTGCGTTTTTTCTGTCCTGTTACTGCCCAGGTGAGCTCTGTACTTGTAGGCAGGGTGAAGGGTAAGAACAAAAAGGCGAAAGAAAGCACTTTTACCATGAGGCTGGTGATGGAGGGCACCCAGGGGCAGGCTGAGCAGGAGGGCGCAGCCCAGCCTGTTAATCCCAGCATGTGATGGGCTCTCAGTGCGTCTGGCCAGCGCTCAGCCAGAGATGGACCACTGCATGCTGGGACTTGTAGTCTCCCTGGCTTACACCTTACCCAGAGGGAAAGATGTCTGCAGCCAGCTTAATTTTATGCACCTCAGGTAGATTCCTTGGGTTTTTAGCAAGGTGCCATGTGGGCAGAGTCAGCCATGCACGTGGAGGAAACCCTGTGCCTGTAAATAGGCAGGAAAAGCATATTCACTTGTTCTTCCCCACATCTCTTTCAGATTGACCCGAAGGTAGCGTTCCCCCGCCGAGCACAGCCCAAGGTAAGCACTGCAAGCAGCCCTTGCATCCTAAAGGGTGAAGTTTGTGGTGGTGAATCTTGTCCCTCTGTGCAAGGCTGTCAGTGCACACAACAGAGTCACTTGCTGGGGTTTGCTCAGGACTCACCTGGAGCACAGTCCTGGGGGTCTGCATGGCACTGGAGGAACCAGGAGGCCCCTCAGTTGTACTTTAGGATGCAGTAGTTAAAGCTGGTGGATTAAATGCTGCCCAGGGTGAACTTAGTGCTTCCAAGGTTGCAAAGAGGGTTTGCACATTCCAGGCCTTAGGAGATACAGAACAGCTCCGTGCTGCACTGTGATACAGGTTGGAAGAGTGCCATGTGTGTGCACCTGTGTGTATGATAGGTGTATGGCAGGGAAGGGGAGAAGCACACTTGTGTGCTTCAGCACTGGAAAAGACAGAAGGAGTGTGGTGTAGGAGGCTGTGGCATTGAAATGTGCAGTGGCAGAAACTTTTTTCCAGGTGTGCAGCTAGAAACTTTTAACTGAGGAACCAGCAGCAGACTGGAGACCGCCTTCAGACTTTGGGTCTTCCTTTACCTTGGCTCTTGGATGTGAGTTTTAAAGTTTAGAGTCTCTATTCCAAGTGCTGTCATGGGTGAAGGAGCTGGGGAGAAGCTGTGTCAAGAAGCAGGGAGGGAAGAGGAGACTGGTGCTGGGAGGGGAGTAAGGGGTTCAGGCACTGAGAACAATTGGTGAGCAGGTAACCCGAGTAACTGGAGCCAGGAAGCACATGGTAGGAATTGGGTTAATTCCATTAAGCAGTTTGGTGACAGAAGGTGCTTTAGTGTTAGAACGGGCTGCTCTCCAAGCCAGGGAATTGCTGCGGATTAGCCCTATGCTCCTTGGGGTAATTAGGACCATGTGTTCCTCTGAGAGCAGGGGTGTAGCCAAGCAGCTAAGGGGAGGATGCAGCTGGAGAGCCAGTTCAAAGGATGTCGGTGTGCCTCAGCCTGGCAGCCATGGCCCCTCTCAGGGTAGTTAGTTTTCTTCCTTGTTCCAGCTGCATCAGTGACAAGTGGCAGAGGGATCTTCCCTTTGCCTCCTTGCAGAGGCAAAAGGCATTTAACTGGGAGTTGACTGGGCTCCACTTAAGTGTCTGGGGAATGGGTGTGAAATGAGGCTTATTCCATTCAAGACTGGATGCTGTGCAGTTTGTGGGCTGGGAGGGTAGAGCCTGGAGAGCCTACCTGTGCTGGCAGGCCTCCTGTCTGGGAGCAGAGCAGGAACCTCTGGGGTTGCCTGGAGCAGGGTGGCTGTGCAGAGTGGCAGGGCTGGGGAGGGACAGCTGTGCCCCACGCATTTGGGTGCTGGTACAGTGCCAAGGGAGAGGTGGCAGAGGGAGAGGAGAGGCAAGGGGAGAGCTTGGTAACGTGCTGCCCGATGAGGAGGTGGCGGCTGGGTGCTGGCACACAGGATGAGGTGGTGTGAGGGGGAGAGCATCAGTCTGGTGTGGGACAAATTTGCCAGCTGTGTTTGGCCAGAGGGCTTTGAGAAGGGGGAAGCTCAGCTACAGCAAAGGGACCGTCATGTCCCGGCAGCAGAGGGGAGTTAGTGGCCTGTGGAGTCTCGTTCTCTGCTCGCTCTGGGTTTATTTGGTGAATTCCTGTCCTTCCCTTTTCCAGATGGTGACCCGAACGAAGAAGATATTTGTGGGTGGTCTGTCTGTGAACACTACTGTGGAGGATGTGAAACAATATTTCGAGCAGTTCGGGAAGGTAAGTCTCTTGAGTGGTGTTGGATCAAAGCTGTTCTTTCTGGGGCAAAAGGAGTTTTCTGAACTTCTGTGGGGGCGGGATTAGGAGCTTGTGAGTCTTTTGCAAGGGTTAAGTAGATTGAAGGTCAGTTACAGACGTGGCTGGCTGTAATGTCCTTGTAGGGGCTACAGCCAGTGACTCCTGCCCTGTGGTGATTTGAAACAGAGTTTCTGCTTGTTCCCAGAGTTGCTGGTACCTCAGCTAAGGGAAATGGTTTCCCAGTTTTTCCCCTATCCAGAAGCCTCCTGTGGCTCACAGATTTGCAGATTGTTGAAACACTGGAAGAAAGTTTGTAGACACTCCTAACAGAGTGGCTGCAGCATCAAACTTCTGATTTTGGCCTGTTTCTTGTGATTGTTATTTTGATAATCCTTTATTAAAAATAAGCCTTTTGGTCCTGAAACTTCTCCTGTTGAGTCTTGGGCAAGTGGTGGTGTAAGTTTTGGATGTTTAAAGAAAGCTTGGCACTCCGACTGTCCCTTATGTTGGTCTGGCTCTTCCATGGCAGGTGGTGGCTCAGGGGAGGGTGGGCTTCTGTGGCTGGAAGTCACCTGTGCCGTGGTCTGTGACATCCAGGTGTGCAAACTGTGAGTCTGACCGAATCAGAGGGTGGAAGAGGGCTTAGTCTTGGCCTTTCAGCTGCATCAGGAGGTTGTCCGCATCCTCAGGAGTGATCTCAACAGTATTAGACTGAAGGATTCTAATATTTTTAATGAGATTAGGAATTGAAGGGGATGATCGTACCCAAGTGCCGAATGCGGTCACCTCTGTGGCAGGACACTGTGACTGTTTCACTGTCGTTTGGTGGTGGTGTGCAGGGATTTGCTCTTTGGGGCAGGCAGTGTTGGATTCTGCATCTATTTGGACCTTCCTGCCCAGTTAGGGGGGCAAACACAGTTTGGTGTGCAGTAGCATGGCCACAACGCTGCTGAAGCCCACCTGGATATGGAGGGAACTACCACAGGGACTGCAGAGTGTGGGCATTAAAGGCTGTGGTATTAATTTAATTTTCTTTTGAAAGATCCTGCGAAAGAGTGATATTATGTTAAGGCACATTAATGGGTGGAAGGGTGTTTTGTAACCAATTTTGCCATGTTGTTGAAACTTTTGGGCAGAAAGTTTAGGAGAAGTATTGGCTCAGAACCTTTGTTCAGCTTCTGAAGTCAAATCTGCATATGCTGGTGTGCAGAGTGGGACTCTGTATTTCTGTTCAGTCCTAAGAGAAAGTGGTCAGATGTCCCCTGTTTGCCATTTGTTAGCTCTGTGTGGTTCTGTTGTGTCCCCAAGAGGTTTTACATTGAAGGTGCCACCACTAAAGGTGTCCACGTACCTGAAGGTTGTTTGACTTGCAAGTTCTCCTGCCCTGCTGATGGATGTATTTGATAGGAAAGCAAAATGTCTTGGGCATACTTGGGCATAGTCCCCTTTTAACCTGCACTGTATCCCTGTTAATTGGAAGCAGAACCATGTCACGGAGCTCTCAGTTCGCAGGCAGTTAGAGCTGCTCTGCTCTGAGCAGTCCTTCCCAGTTCTTTTGGGGTGTTGTGCTGTTACGTTCCTCTTGTTTAATGGTCATGTGCTGAGAGGTGTCCTGACATCAGAGACTGGCAAGAACTGGTTGTGTCAGATTGTTTTCTGGACTGGGCAGAAGGAAGAGCTCTGCGCAGCTCGGTGTGATTCGTACCAGCATCCCGGACAACATCCAGTGCTCCCAAGGTGCACGAGGCTGGTGCAGCTGGACTCCTGGCTCAGGGGAGTGTCCGTGGGAAGAGGTCAGGGCTGGGCAGATTGACTCGTGGTTTTTGGGGCAGATTTCTGACTCATCTGTTCACTTCAGCTGAGAGACTCCTCAGAGCTCTTGTGTAAAGCATCGTTCCTGGCCTGGAACCATCTTTCAGACTAAGCCTCAAATAATTCACCCGAGGCCAGGAGAACTGTTTCCGGAGATTCCCTCCAGTAGATAGTTCGGTGTGGCTGATGGGCAGGATCAGTGGGAAAGTGTGTTTCAGAGGAAAGCCTCTGTGGCCTTCAGCTCTGGGATTCTGAGCTCTGAATATGCTCTGATGGTCTGTAGGGCTCAGAAAGGCCTGTTGTGCTCAGTTTCAGATGTGACTCATGGAGAACGTGATTTTGATACACGGGCTCTTTTTGTGGCTGTTTCGGGCCTCCCAGGTTTCAGAGGTCTCCAGGATTCCTTCCTTAGAGGTGCTCCAGGCACCTGATTCTGTGGATTTCATCTCAATTTATGGCATCTTTAAGTGAGAGGTGCTGAAGTTTCAGTCGTGTTATCCTCATCTTAGAAAGTATTTTTTCAGACAGACTTTCCAAGTCATTTGGGTTCAGTATTACTTCTGGAATTGGATTTGGACTGTGTGAAAAGGAATTGCTAAGGATGCCCTTTTAAAGCATTTCTTTGGAGGACTCACCCTTTGAGGAAAGGGCTTTGTAACTGTTCACTTTTCTTCCAAGTGGCCCCACAGTTTTCCAGGATCTGGCAGGAGAAAAACTGTTCTTCTTTCCTCCTGCCTGTCCAGGGGAGGTGTGGGAACACTTAGGATCTAGAGAGGAGAGAGCAGGGAGCACCAAGACATCCTGTCTTGATTCCTCAAGCTCAAGGTACCGGGTTTCCAGGGGTAACTTTTAGTCAATCTTGGAAAATCCTGTGGGAAGCTCAGTTTGGGTCTCAGCTTCAGGGAGAGATCATCCTCTGCTTCTGAGGGCAGGGGAGTCCAGGCTGCTGAATAGGTTTTGCATGAAGTTTATCTTCTAGGTAACCCCCGGGCCACAAGCCTAAGTGTGTGTTAGATTTGCCACCACTTAAGGCCTTTAAATTAGATAGATGCCTTTGAAAAATACATTTTAGCCCAGACAGAAAGCATGCACATGCTGAAGGAATTACAGGAGGAAGTGCTATGGCCTGCAGAACAGATGAGGTCAAATTAGATTATCATAATGTTCTCTCCAGTCCAAATCCGTGAACTGCAGCTCTCAAGTCTACCACGCTCGTGTAGCTCGTGTTGGTGCATCTCAGGTCAGAAGCAACACACTTTGTATGTCCATTAGCAGGAAAAGAAATGGAGGTTTAGTTGGCCTGCAGAGGAAATGGTTTTCTGGTTCATAAAACAAAATTCCCAAGTCTGACTTTTCTATTTTGGCATTTCCTCTTGCTCTCCTATTTTTGTTTTGTTTTCTTTCCTTGCTGTGTCTGAAACCTTCTCTCAGCTTTTTAAAATGGAAGTGGCAAAAGAAAGATGGAAATGCGTGAAGAGGAAATCCATGAGTATTACTTAGGGATAAAGGAAGAAAGGGAGAGTCTGGCACCCCAGTTCTTCCTATCAAAATACTTGGTTTTAACAGGCACAAAAGGTGAAGCTTCAAAGAGGATCCCAAATACAGTGTGAGTTTCTCTGCTTCAAAGAGGAATTACTTCAATTTTTTTCTCTTCCAAAATTGTAGCTAAAAAATATGGGCTGCTGTTTTCCTACAGGAGAAAATACAAAGGTGGTTTTTTTTCTTTAGGACAGTGAGAGAGACTAAGATGGGATCTCAAGCTGGCTATAGTTTGTCAGGTGCAGCTGCTGGGGCTTTGTACATAGTAGGATCTCTAGGAAACACTTCTCTGTTTCCAAAACTCAAATCTCTCTGAGATGCAAGCTCAGGCCATGCACATGCTTTCTAAAGGAGATTAGTTTTTCCACTGTAGGACAGAAGTCCTGGAAAGACTTCCATTCACAGCATGTGTAGCTAAGTGTCTTGGCTTAAGTTGGATGGTGGTGGAGATCTCTAGACAGCACAAGGAAGTATTTCAACAGCCTCCCTAGATTCAGGCTACCACCCTCACTGAAACCTGAAACAGAAAGAGAGGAGGAAGGTATCTTGCACTACCACCTCAGGCACAGCTAGTCCTCTGTCTAGTTCAACGTGTATGAGAATGCCAGAGGAGTTCAAGTCACAGCTTCCTCCTTTTCTACTTCAACCTGTGGGAACATGTTGTTCTGCATTATTTTTGGGGAGGAAAAGGGGTTGTCCGTCAGAGTAATTTCTTTGGGCCGCTGGGTCTCTGATCTTGTAAGCAAGGTTATTTGTGTCAAATCAAAACTGAAAGAATGCAGATCATCTTTCTACTTCAACAGTTGATCTGATGAAGTTTTGTGGTAGAGAAAGTCATATGAATTGCAAGATAGGAGGAAGCTTAGAACAAATAAGGTCTTTTGTCATGGAACTTACCTAAGCTGTGAAATCTTTGCTGCAGGTTGTTGTTGCTAAAATTTGCATAGGATCCAAAATGATTGGACAGATTCCTGGAAGGCCTTTTAAATGCACAGACACCCCTTTGAATTCAGGAAATGCCCAGATCACAAACAGCTTGGAAGGTGATGGAGTATTCTGGGGTCCATGGTAATATCCTTGCTTTGTCTTTATGTTCTTCCAAAGTCTTCTGTAGCCAGTTGATATCTTGGGAGGTGTTGGGCAAGGCAGAGCTCTGTTCTAACTTGGTGAAGACAGTCTTTTGTTTGTCATTAGGAGAGAAGTTGAACCTTCCAGACACTAGAAGTGCAGAGGGCCTGGAAGAAACGGGGGCCTGGACCCAAATCAAGTGTTTGAACTCACGGTTTTGTTGTGTGCTTTTGCATTTTGTGAAGCAGCAGTGCAGGAAATACATTCACAATGATGTCTTTGCATGACTCACTAATCAGTGGTGGCACCAAGGGTGCTTGGAAAGTGCTTCAACCCAGTCTGCATCTCCCTGGGCCTGCAGGTGATCTGCGTATGTGGATGAATCGGTCATGAGGGCTCAGCCCCTCTGTGAGGCAGCTCGTGCCCAGAGAGAGATCTGCTCTCTAAAAATACCCTGGAAGCAAACAAGGAAAAAGATCTGCTGAGGTCTGAGGAGGGTTCTGACCTTTAGGCTGCCATCTAATACTGCATCCAAATTCTGGACCCTTTGCCTGAGCGGTTCTGAGAAATCACTCGGGTGCTGACTCTGGTACTGTCCTGACAAGGGAAAACCACCGTATCCAAGGGTGTGGATCTGATGAGGGTTTGTGTGTCTGTCACAAATGCATATTCATGTGCACATGCCAGAAAAATGGTGTGGTTGACTTGGGTATGTGACACGAGTTTCCCTGCTGACTAATGGGAGAACCTTCAGATACTGATGGGGAATGTCTGTAATGGAAGACTTGTTTCTGTGCTTATGGTGGGCGTGATTTCCCTCACTTTGGATCGGGAGAATGTTAATTAATTAATCCTTAATCTGCCGCTCTCTGGAAATTTCAGGGATCAAAGCTACTTGTCAACCTGCTGTGGATTTCCAAACTGGATTTTGGATTTTCTTCCACAGATCAGAGGGCAATTTATGCAAATTCTCACGCGTAACATGGTTGCAGTGAACAGATGGGGAGGGGAGGAGAAGGGGAATCTGATCACCCCTCTTGCGGCAGGAGGCAGTTTGGCCTGTGGTAACAATGCCTCTGGAACAAAGGGTTCTCTGTGCTCCGCATCTGGTAGGCACATAGCCAAAAACACTGTAGCAGCAATGGTCATTCAGGTCTTCTGGGGTTCATCTGATATTTGCCAGGTGCCCCTGTGGGAGTGGGCAGGAACACCTGGACAGGCTGTGCTGCTCACCTGTGGCACGGAGCAGGCTCTGTTCCCTTAGACAAGTCTCATTCCCAGAGTTTTGGGAGTGGGTCTGCAGAGTGGGGTCAGGAGGGTCCTTGTGGTGCCATGTGGGTGCAGCAGACCTGCTCCCTGGATCCAGGCTCTGTGTCCATGCATCCTTCTCCCTGGAATCGGCCTGGCAGCTGGGAAAACCTTGCAGAGTTGCTAATGCCCTCTCTTGACAGGATGGGCAAGTGGTTTCTAGATAGTTTGGTTTGTATTTTCCATATTGAAGCTGTCTCTGCAGTTATTATTCTTCTGCCTGACTTTTCTACAAATAGGTTGCCGTGGTTCCTTCTAGGACCAGCCCAACCACTTTTGTTTGCTGTTCAGGTGGAAGGTGCCCATCTCTTCAAACCCTTTGCTTGAATATTTTCAACTTCCAAAATCTACCCTTTTGCAAGTGCACCCAACATTTCTCATAGAACTTGTGTTGGAAATTATCATTTTCTTAAATCTGCATAAGACTGCCATTTGCTTCGTCTTTGCAGACACCTGGGACTGAAACAGGAAGATTGAAAGATATTAGAGTGGGATTAAACCTCTTAAAAAACCCCTGGCCTTTTGGCCAAGGCTGGATGGATCATTTACCATTATGGCATCTTTAAGTGAGAGGTGCTGAAGTTTCAGTCGTGTTATCCTCATCTTAGAAAGTATTTTTTCAGACAGACTTTCCAAGTCATTTGGGTTCAGTATTACTTCTGGAATTGGATTTGGACTGTGTGAAAAGGAATTGCTAAGGATGCCCTTTTAAAGCATTTCTTTGGAGGACTCACCCTTTGAGGAAAGGGCTTTGTAACTGTTCACTTTTCTTCCAAGTGGCCCCACAGTTTTCTAGGATCTGGCAGGAGAAAAATTGCTCCTCTTTCCTCCTGCCTGTCCAGGGAACACTTAGGATCTAGAGAGGAGAGGGCAGGGAGCACCAAGTTATCCTGTCTTGATTCCTCAGGCTCAGAGTCCCACCTTCCCAGGAATGATCATTTACAAGAGCACATAGTGACAGGACAAGGGGGAATGCCTTCAGACTGAGAGGAGGTTTAGATTGGATATTAGCAGGAAGTTCTTTGCTGTGAGGGTGGTGAGGCCCTGGCACAGTTTGTCCAGAGAA
>VYXB01003596.1:755380-787268 GCA_013397135.1 Pachyramphus minor | reverse complement strand
GGGGGCCAGAGGCCCCCGTTGGGTGCCCTCCCGCACCCCCATCACAGGCCACGGGGCATGGAAGCGCTGCAGGGCGGCTTTGTGAGCTGCTAATCCGGGCCCCAGCTGCCATGGCGGCCGCGTTGCCATCGCGACGGCCCCGCCGGCGGCCGCCCCTTTGTTGGGGCCCGGCGCGGCCCAGCCGGGAAGGGGAGAGTTGGGAGGGAGGGGTGTGTGTGGTGGTTGTGGTGGTGGTGGTGGTGGTGGTTCACGGCCACAATAGCTGCTGGTTGTGGTTGTAGGCTCAGTGTTAGGCGGGGCTTTGGTGGTGGGTGCTGGATGTGGTGGTACGACATGTGTATCCCCCCCCTCACCCCCCAGCTATGGTAAGAAGTCTGTGCTGAGACCACCCCTGGAAGGAGGCATAAAGATGGTCGTGGTAGGTTTTAGAGGCAGTAAAATCCCATCAGCTGTAGCCACGCACGGGGCTGAAGCCCTGGTGTTGAGCAGGGTGAGATTATTTCACATTACTGTGTGTGTAGACATACACGTATTTCACATGCTGTGTGTGTAAACTACACCTTAGACAGATACCCTGTTTATAGCAGGGAACAGCTTTCAGAGTACATGTATTATAGTAAATATGTTTTTGCAATGGGAGCACGTTTTTGGGCTGCTTGTTAGACGCCTGATCTCGAAGCAGAAGCTTAAGGAAAAAGCTCAGGTCATAGAATATTAGGCAGAGGAAGGCTGCAGCTCTCTCTGCATGTGGTGTGTGGTTTGGAATGAAGTGGTTGCACATCTCCCAGCTCTTGAGTGCTTGAGCACCACGGCAGTGCCTGGCCATTGCCCTGTGCTGTGGGTTTGTGTGGATGTGCACTGGGCTCTGAGAAGAGGGGAGAGCAGGTCAGGCAGAGTAAGTCAGCAGCAGGACTCTGCTCATCACCACTGGAGGTTTTTTTCCTTGTGCCCATCTCTCACTGTGCTGGGTTTGTGTTCTCCAGCTACCTGAGTTGAATTCTTGGAGAGGGAGGGGCCCTGCCTCAGTGCCATTGACACAACTTCCTCCCAGTGTTTACTGGGGAGGGGGGCAGCTCTTTTCCCAGCCTTTTTGTGAACTGGGTGGGGGAATGGATCTAGGTTTTAAAATGAACAAACCCAGACAATAAAACCTCCTGAACTATTTTGAAACATCAGGTTTCTCCCCAGCATGTCACAGTAGTGCTGCACCATGAAGAGAAATGGGGCAGGTGCAGGAGCAAGAGGCAGTGGGGAACTGGCAGTGTGATGAGCTGCCCCCAGTGCCCATCTCCCTGACTGTGTCTTGGGAAGCTGCTGAGGAGTTTTTTCAGATCTGTCTGAAGTCTTATGTCCCCCATATCTCCAGCTTGGATGCCTGGCACGTTTCTCAGGTGTTAGTTAACTTGGCTGAGGCAGGCTGAGCCAGGACAGGAAGAGTGTGAGATGAACAGGAGCCAGGTTGTCTGTTGTCACCTGGAGTGGATGTGTTAGACAAGGCCAAGGGCATCAAATATGATCTCTGTCTGCTTATGATGGTATTGGAAATGTTAGCAAGGGCTCCTTCCATCCCCCTGGATCTGAGGTGGAGCCAGGTATCCCATGTTGTGTGAGGGGCTGAGAGTAGGAGCCTCGCCCTTCCCTGACAGGGGCTGTGGGCTCTCCACAGCAAAGCTGCCTGTGCCAGGGTAGGTGCAGCTCTGCCCTCATCAGTGGCTGTTCTGGAGAAGGCAGTGATGCAGATGCTTCCCAGGACAAGGCAAGGGAGCAGTCCTGTGGAGATGGGGGCGTGCAGGACTTGCTGCCCGGGGAGAGGCTGTCTCGCATGGAGGAGGAGGAGGAGGAGGGCCAGGGCAGCTGCTGGCCAGAGACTGCTGCCACCTCCCCTGAGCACTTGCACGTCCAGTTTCATAATCGGATTAAGGCAGTGGTATTAGAGAGGAGGGATGGGTCAGTGGGACAGGTTTACACTGGGGCTTACACGGAGGGGATTGAAGTGTATTTTTTAACCCTGCTCGGCCTGACCTGCGGAGCGGTTTGGATGCGGCCCCGCAAGGCAGCACCCGCGGGAAGATGGGGGGAAAAGTGGCACCAGGCGGTGATGTGCTCGCCGGGGAGGAGAGAAGCCCCAGGCCGGCTGGGGGATGGGATCCGGCCGCCCCTCCCCCCGGGAAGGCAGCCCTGCTCAGGCCTTGCAGTAAATTTGCTCTAATTACAGCCTCCAGCAGTGGGAAACCTCACTTAGAGGAAAGGCTCCTCTGGGGTGGGGGCGGGGGCGCTTCCCAGCTTTCCCAGGCAGGCTCTGTTGTCTGAGGCCTCTGCTTCCCCTGTCGCTGGGAGGCCCCTTATTCCTCTCCCCTCTCCAGCTTTGCTTCTCTCCCCCCCTTTAATTCTCCTCTCCTTTGAGGCTGGGATTTGGGAACAATGCCTTCCCTGCTCCTTGCCCCCCAGCTGGAGCCGCAGGCAAACAATCGGGGTCGCTTGCTGCCAGGGGCTGGGCCGAGGGGGCTCAGCTCGGCAGCACCTGCCCTGGGCTGGTGGGGGGACCCTGCTGGTTGTGGCTGGGGAAGTGCCTGGTGTGGTGACTGCTCTGTGTGTGTGTGTGCACCCTGTTTCCTTACAGGGGACAGGAGGTCTCCTCTTGATCCCCTCAGGTTTGCAGAGGCCCAGGAAGCTCTGCACAGTTGTGTTGGAAGACGCTTGTGGCAGCAGCAATAATCTGATCGCAGCCCTTCTCTTTGCAGGTGGACGATGCGATGCTGATGTTTGATAAAACAACCAACCGACACCGAGGTGAGAGCAGCCTTCTGGCCCTAAGAGAGAGAACTGCAGAGGGTCTGCCTCCTGCCTGGCCTAGGGAGGGGTCGGTATCCCGGCAGCAGGGGATGCAGGTCGCAGCTGCTCTTTATCTTGCCTCCAGTCGCCCCATTCTTTTGCATCTGCATCCTTTACCAGCGGCCCTTGCAGCACAGAGAGCTTTTGTCCAGTGTGTTTCCTGTGCTGTAAACTCGCCGAGTTGCAGATATGTGAGAGGAGATGGCCCCCTCCCCTGCCCGCTCACCTCCATGGCTCCAGCCTGCAGTGTGTGTCTTACCTTGTCCTGAGTAATCTGAGCTCGGGGAAAGCTGACACGAGAGCCTGAAGAGTGCCTGCTCCTCGCCCCTTCCTCGGCCCAGAGCCCGCTTGTGCTCCCAGGTCACCTTTTCTTACCCGAGTTCTGCTGGTGGAGTCTGGTTACAGGATGGGAGCAAGGCTGTACTATTTGTGCCATCCAGACCCAGACCACCCATGGTCGTCCTTGCCTCCTGCCTTCCTGGTGAGTCCTCAAACTGACTACCTGGTGGCGTGGCAGGGCTCGGCACTTGCATCCAACTCGGAGATTTATTGGCCACAACTTAACCTGCAAAGTGCCTCTTCCCAACCAGTGCCAGTAACAGCCCCGTGCTGGCTGCTGTTGTGTGTTGTTTGAAGCACTTCCAAGCACCTCTGCCCCCAGAGCAGCAAGGGAACACTCTCTGTGCCCTTCAGGTTTTTGCTTTTTTCTAAAGCCATTAAATCTACTCCTACTACCAGGCCTTGGGTGTTGTTCCAGCTTCATCTTAAAGGGGAGAAGCGTTAGCCCCTGTTCCTGCTGGGAGGTACCCTGGGTACCTCCCAGTCACTGGTTCAATTAAAGAGTTGTTTGGGAAGGAGCAGGGAGAGCTGCCAGCTGCTGTGTTGGCAGCGAGGGGCTCAGCCCAGGGCACAGCAGGCCTAGTGAGGGCCTGACAGGGCTCAGGACTGGTTTTGCCATCAGGGTTTTGCTCTTGAATTCCTGAACTGCTCTGCTCATGGGTCTTGAGGTGAATGGTGTGAAACTACCTGGGCACAGACGGACAGAGGAGTTTATGGAGAAATGTTCCTGGCAGTATGGAGAAAAGGTTGGGTTCTGGGCAGTGGATCCCCATCTGCTTTTAAAGGTTATTTTAATGTACCATGGAATTGGCCAGTTCTGGAAAGCGGAAAGCTCTGCTTAATCCCAGCTTGCTTGTACAGCAAGCTTAGACATCCTCCCACCTGCCTCAGTTTTCCGGAAACGGCTGCAGTCAGCTGAGAGGAGTTCAGCCTGCCCACCCGAGCTGGGCTTTGCCAAAACTGTCAGCAGAGGGGTTGGTGAGAGAAGGGAGGTGTGAGCGTGGGCCAGGGGCCAGGAACACGCTGTCCTGCCTTACCCCAGATACAAACCTCACTTTGGTGAAACTTTGCAAATCACTGTGCCTGTGTCTGCCTTGCTCTGTGCAGCTGCACTGCTGAGCTGTGCCTGCTCACACGAGGCTTTATGGCCAGTGCCTGCTGAGGGAGCCTGCAGGGTGTTGCTGCTGGTGGGGTGCATTGAGCGAGGATGGTGATGTCCTGGCAAGCAGCTGTTGGTTCCCCCACCGACTCTTTGTGTGAGCGTCTGTCCCGATCCTCCCCAGTGTTACCAGCCTTGTGCTTTGCCTTGCAAATAGTGGAGTTTAAAAAACACCCAAATCTGGTTTTGAGAGCTGTTGGGTTCAGAGAGGGTGGGAAGTACAGATGAGGAGGAAAGGAGAATCTGTAAGGGGATAGTCCTGTTCTTGTGCATAAAAGCAGGATTTGCTGGAGCAGGAAGATGAGTGGCAGCTGTTTTAGAAAGGGCTGATTGTACTGTCCTTCTCTCCTGCCAATAAAAGGCTGCGGGTAGCGGGTGCAAACTGTGAGAGCTCTGACCTGATCAAGGAGTTTTGCCTTTTCTCCAGGGTTTGGGTTCGTCACATTTGAAAGTGAAGACATTGTGGAAAAAGTGTGTGAAATCCACTTCCATGAGATCAACAACAAGATGGTGAGTGTCTGGGGCAGAACCTGGGGGAGGAGGGACAGGCACTGGAGAGAGCAGGGCAGTGGCACAGGGGCAGGGTATGAGGAACTTGAGTCCCAAATAATTTTTCTCTGCAGTGGGGAATTGGATTGAGTCTTTTGCCCAGAATCACAGTGTGGGAAAGAAACTCGTCATGTGGGGGTGAACCAGGACAGTAGTGAGTTCTCAAGGAGGAGAGCCAACTCTAATGAGGAATTGTTCCGTGCTTGGAGATTCTGAAATCACACAAAACCTCTTGGTGGCCTGGGAGGTGAATAAAGGTTTTACCTTTATTCAGAAATTACGAAAATTAGGCTTTGAGGCCCTGGTGCAGAGCCAGGCAGAACATTGGGGCAGCACCAGGAGGAGAGAAGCAGTGTTTGAGCTCCTCACTGGTGGCTGCAGGGCAAAGGAAGGCTGGCAGTGAGCAGGTAGGAGACAGGGACACCAGGAAAGGGCAGCGGAGTGGGATGATGGAGGTGACTGGAGCTGGGCCGTGTTGTCACATAGGCAGCCCTGCCTGGCCTGCCTGTGTTCTGTGGCGGTGTCCTGTGCCTGTGGCAGTTTCCTGTGTCCAGGACAGCCAAACCTGATCCTTACTTTCTTGTGGCAGGTGGAGTGTAAAAAAGCTCAGCCGAAGGAGGTGATGTCCCCAACGGGCTCGGCACGAGGGCGGTCCCGAGTCATGCCTTACGGGATGGATGCCTTCATGCTGGGGATCGGCATGCTGGGTAAGCCCCGGGACAGCTCCCCAGCTCTCCCCCCGCTCCCGGCCGTGCCAGGCAGCAGCTTAGCGGTTTATTCCGGGAGCGGCGGGGCGGCCAAGGGCAGCGCTCCCCGTGCGGGGCCGGGGGCGCTGCGGGGGCGCCGGGACCTGTTTGCGATCGCGACTTGCCCTCTGGTGGCACCTGGAAAAACTGCAAACATGTCATCGCCGCCCTGCGACAGCCGGCCCGGCACGGGCCGGCCCAGTTCTGCTCCTCAGGCTGCTCCTCAGGGGTCCTGCAGTGCCGTAGCACATGGACTGTAATTCCTTAATACCTCTTGTGGAATAGCATGTAACAGCAGAGCTGAGTGTGGAGTAATCTGTGCCCAGGCATCTTCCTCCCGCTCTACTGCAGGCTTTCTGATTAATTAGTTGATTAAAGAGCCCCTGAACTTCCGCTTGAAACAGTGGTCAGTATAAATGTCCCCACTGCCATTTAAGGACTGTGAAAATGCCCTTTAAGTTCTAGTTTGGTTTTGTCTCACTCTGTTCCCTCCCTCTCAAGTACAGGAATTATCTGGTATTGCAGGGAAAGCTATACATTTATTGTGGGACTATCTTGTAAGGAGAAATTGGTAGCAAGCAGGCTGGGTTTCATGTCTGTCAATGCTTCCAAGGCACATGTGTTCAGAGAAAAGATTAAAAAGAAAAAAAGTCACTGGTAGCCTGCACTTCCAGGTCTACAAACCCTCATACCTGAATCTGAGAGTCAGCATGATCCTTCCAGCACGGTTGCTGTTCCTGGCTTCTCTCTCTTCCCATATTCATTTGAGCCAGGCCTGAGCTGACCCAAGAACACTGTTTGCTCAGGATCATCACTGGAGTTGCTGGGCAGGGTGTACTCAGCCTGGCTCTCAGTGCTAAGCCTGTTGAGTAGCAGTTAGTCACTGAAACAAAACCCCCAAAAGGGCATTTTTTCCCCAATGTTTTCACTTGACTTATTGAAGGAAAATAAATCTCCAGCCTGTGGTTTTGGGTTTTGCCTTTTCTAAGCCATCTGAATTTTAAAGCAGCTAGGCCCAAGCTGAGTCACTGGGAAATCCACATATTCATGTCTTTGGAGATCTCAAATCAAATATTCATCTCTGAGTCAGTGCCCTGTGTTCTCAGAGGCTTGTTCTGTATAGGTGGTCAGCTTCTCCGGGAACAGCAGGAGTTGCCCTCCCGCCTGGAGCTGGGCAGAAGTGCTCTGCCTGCATTCCCCAGCACTTCTGGTGCAAAAGTGACTCAGAGCTATTCAGCCGTTCAAATGCCCCTTCCTCCCTGATCTCCCTTTTGCAAATCCAGCTGATGCATCACAAAGCCTTAGCCTGCAGAGCTGTGAGTTTGAGAAGGAAATCTCCATGTCCTTACATGTTTGGAGCGAGGAAAAATTAAACGGGCCTGCTAAAACTCTTCTGCAGGCTTGCACGTGTTGTGTGCTCTGCCCAGCACTCTCCTGGGGTTTCTGCTGTTCCCCCTACTTTTGCTTTCTAGTGCCAAAGGATGCTCGTGTTGCTCATGAGCAGCCAGGCACTGAGGGCACGGACCCTGCCAGCTTGCACTAAGAGCCCTTTTCTCTTCCCCAGGTTATCCAGGCTTCCAAGCTGCCACCTACGCAAGTCGAAGTTACACTGGCATTGCACCTGGCTACACTTACCAGTTCCCTGGTGAGTGGAGCTCCCTGCTGTTTTTTTGTTCTGCCTTCAGGTGACGGGAGCCCCTGGCATGATCCATGACCCAGGCTCTGCCCCTTTCACCCTTTCCCCTGTTTGGTCTTTCTTTAAATTGGAGACGGATGTGGAAGGGGGAGGGGAGAAGCCCTGGAATAGGTGGGAACAGCCTGTCCTTCATTAGGATTATCCTCACACTGCAGTGGCAGGAAAAGCCCAAGGCTGCTCTGACGCCCTTTGTGCTGAACTCCTCTGTAGGGCTGCTGCCGTGACACAGAAGGGCCCCGCAGCTCTGCCTGTCTCACCGCCTTTGTGTGTGTCTGTCTCTCTTTACCAGAGTTGCCACCACTCTGAAAGTAGCACAGAATGTTAAACCCCATGTGCCAGGGAACTCCTGGGCACCTGGAACGCAGGCGCCTGCAGCGCTGCACTTGTGTTCTGAACAGCACCTGGACCACTCACAGCCTGCACAAAGCATCTGCTGGGTCAGGGGGCTGCAGAGCCCCTGCAAACTGGGTGGTTTCAAGCTCCCAACCCTGCCATGTGCTCAGAACATGGACTCCACGATCAATGGGTGGAACCTGCTGTGCCGCAGCTGCTCAGAGCTTTGTGGGGCCTCCCCTCCCTCCCACCCTCTGCCAGGCAGGGGAACGAGGCAGAGCACACTCAATGGATAGACTCACATTGCTTTTTTTTAGAGAAGTGGCAACTCTGAGCATCCCTTCCTTACTCCATCCCTCAGTGTGATGGTTGATATATGAAATTTTGATATTAGGGGCTGGGAATGGGAAGGTTCCCCTTTGCCTGAGGTGAGCCCAGGCTGACTATGGCTGAAAGTTGCTGTTGCCTCCTGGCTGTCTGGAAGCTCTCCGTGAATCCAGCTGTAGTGACTTCAAGTGCCTCATTGTAAACCCATGCCAGGCTGAGCGTGGCACGTACGGAGCACCCGCTGGCATTGCCACCAAGAGGTTGGATTGGCTGGGTCACAGAGCAGTGCTCCAGGGCAGACCCGAGGCTGCACAGTGAAGCTTGCACTCACCCTGCCCTGGCCACATTTATTCAAAGGATAAATGGATCCTTTCAGCCTTCAGGGCAGGAGTGCAGCACCTTTCAGCACCAGTTATAAATCAGTTTAAAGAAGACACTGGCCTGGTTGCAGTCTGGCTGCAGGCTGCTCCCCCAGCAGAGCCTGGCTGCTGTCTCTGCGGGGTCTCCCTCGGGGGTTTGATGAGTTCCTAAGCTGTCTTGCATTTCGTTTTTAGAGTTCCGTGTAGAGCGGACCCCTCTCCCGAGTGCCCCCGTCCTCCCCGAGCTCACAGGTCAGTCCCGCTCATTTCCTAAACTCACAAGCTGGAAGGGGAGAAGGGGGCTTTGGGCTGTTCCAGCAGTGTTGCTGCTTCACAGCCTGGCGGAGTTCAGACTGGAAGTGTTCCTTATTTCCTCTTTCATCTGAACGAGCTCTGTCCAAAGCTGGGGCTGGAAAGATGGAGGGGCAATCAGAGCCATGTGTATTGCCTGTAAAAAGGGCCATGCAGGTCCTTTCCTGCTGCTTGCTTTGTTTTCAGCTCCTCGCCCCAGGCTGAGTGCAAACCAGATATGGAAAACTGCAGAGAGCAGGGTAACTGCCACAGGTCTACAAATTACTCTAACCTGAACTGCTGCAAGGATGAGATTTGGAGTGCTGGGAGAAGGGAGAGGGTGTGGGGGCTATTCCTAGTTATTCAAATCCCATTTCCCTAGGCAGGAGGGGCTTCAGAGAATGCTTTCCTTGCTTTGGGGGGCTCAGCTCCCCAGCTACTCCAACACAGGCTTCCCAGGTAGAAGTGAGTGTGGTGGGACTCTGCAGAGTCCTGCAGCGCTCACAGGGAGCTGTGGAACAAAGTGAGAGCAGAGGATCCTCACAGTGCAAATACTCCCTGGATCCTCAGCCCCTGGGGTGTGTGCAGTGTGTTCTCCCTACATGATATTCCTTCTGTCTACTCTCCCTTCCATGGCCATGTTTTCCCCAGCTCTGTCCTGTCCATGGTTTTTGTCGTAGAAAAGCAGCTTTGTGTAGCACCCTGCTCCCCATGTGCCATCTCATTTCCCTGGTGTTCCTTCTCCCTAGCGCTTCCTTGCCCCCACCTGTTTCAGGGTTTGAATTTCTCCGTAAAAGGGTGTGGGAAGACTTCCTGGGAAGCTCTCCTGAAATTAGCAATACAAACAGGCTTGAAAGGGAGTCTCTGTGGCACAGAACTGTGTGATCCTCAGGTTCCTGGGGATGCTCAGGTTGGCAGCCACCAAAGAACAAATTCCCATGAGGGAGATAAGGGGAGACTAATCTTGTCTCCCTCTTAACTAAACCCCTCCCTGACACCATGTATGCAGCTGCATAAGGACCGCTGAGCCTTCTGGTTGCCAAACAAAGGAGATGTGAGTCCAATTGTTTATTTTACATGTGTGTTTTTCAGCAAAACCCATAAAATTTGTAGGGGAACATTGGTGATTTGGCAGAAGTGTTTTTCCCTCCGTGTCCAGCCCTGGCTGCCCTGTGCCTTTTCCTAGCAGAGGTGACCTGGCTGTCACCGGTGGCCGGGGCTCTGTACAACAAGAAGTTATTAATGCTGGTGTCCTGGCTGGGTGCCACGTTAGCTTCCAGTCCTGAGTGTCTCAGTGAAGTACCAGCTGGGGATCGTGGCATTCTTCCCTCCCTGCTACGCTTACCTCCTGTTAAACAGGCCCTGAGCAGCCGCTTGGCTGGGCCATGGGCTGCCATTCCCATGTATAGGCTGGAGTTGGCCCTGTGGAGGGCAGAGCCCCTCCGCTCCCACAAAGGCCCAGCGAGCTGTGCAGCACTCGAGGGCCCTTGTGCCTTGGAGTGGCTGTGGTGCACATGGGCTGTGCTCCATGGGCTTGGCAAGAGGTGCTGAGAGGAGGGGATGGCACAGGCAGGGATGGTTGGTTGCTCCAGCACCCAGGGAGTGGGCAGGCAGGTGCTTTGTCACTGCAACACAAATCTGGTGTCTCAGCAGATAAGATTGCAAAGGCAAAGAGGTTTTTTCCTGGAAAAGACCATGGGTATTTAAGAAGACCTAGCCTCCTTTCTTAATAAAACCGCATTCATTCATGAGTTAGGGACTTGCAGCAGTGATGGGGCAGGAAGGTGGCTGCCAGCAGGCTTTCATTCCCAGAACACCATCTTTGGGGGTGATGTGAAGCAGCAACATGCCTACGTTGGCCCAGGGCCTGTAATGAGCGGCTAACCCAGATAGAAGCCTCATATGACGTTTGCTTGAAACAGGCTGGTGCCTGCTACTAAATATTCCCTCATAAGCTAGTCTGGGCTTCAGCCTTAACGCGATTGATTTGTTCTGACCTCTTTTTATGGTGCTCTAAACAGAATCACAGTGAATTTCACATTCAAGCATGAAATGCTGACCCAGTCATTTTAAGGGCAAAGAGAAACATACTGGCTAGATGCCTCCTGCCCTGAGGGCTGGATGCCTGTGGCAGTAGAGTTGGGAATTAGAACTGCTACATATAAATTAAGACTTACTGTTTCAATTAAGCCATTTCTAGTTCCTGTTCCCTAGGTATATGTTTCCTGCTTTTCTACAATGAACAATGAGGGTTTGAGCAATTCAGGAGCAAAACACAGTGTGGGGAGGATGGTGCATCTTAAGCAGAGACACAGGGAGAAAGAGGCTATTAAACTGTTATTCAAGAATACTACCAAGAGACAGAGGAGGAGTTGAGCCTCAGGACGTTGAGCTTCAGCTACTGTCCCTGAGCTGCTGCGTTTCTCCACATTTACTGCCAAAATCTGGATCTGTAGCTTCAGATTAACTGCATCTTGCAAGCTAAGTAGTGACAGGATATATCTGAAATTGCCCACTTCTGGTTCAGCTCTTCCATGTCATGCCCTTGGCTGCTCTGGGCTGTGGGCTTGGCAGTGTATGGCTCGTGCATTCCCCTGGACATTGGCTGTGCAAGAGGACAGAGATAAATGCAGAGCTGTGCACTTCTCAGTTGTCATCCTTTGTTGTCCCCTGTGGTGCACTAAGGCCATATGTACTGTGGGCCCAGTATTTTGCAGCGGGAAATGAAGGCTTTTGTCGAGGAGTTTCCCATGTAGCCACAGTGCCCCTGAGATGCCTGTTCCTTCTTTTCCAGCAATCCCCCTCACTGCGTATGGACCGATGGCGGCAGCAGCGGCTGCGGCGGCCGTGGTGCGAGGGACAGGTAACTGCCACTGCCCTCCCCAGGGCACGGTCCTGTCACAGAGCTTTGTGAGGGGCCACGGGAGGGGGGTGGGACGGGGTTGCATTTTTGGGATCTTCACTACGTAGTTTTGCTGCCTGCTGTAGGTTCCACCCCCAGTCGCACCGGTGGATTCCTGGGCACCACCAGCCCCGGGCCAATGGCAGAGCTTTATGGAGCTGCCAACCAGGACTCAGGGGTCAGCAGTTACATCAGCGCTGCCAGTCCAGCCCCAAGTACCGGCTTTGGGCACAGCCTAGGGGTGAGTGCTCCCTCACAGTCAGTGTTCCCTCTCTGCCCTAGGGCTCCCTGCTCCCTGTTGGCTTGTGGGGGGGAGGGAGGTGGAGAGTGGCACAGCCAGGGCAAGGGGCTGTGTCTCCACGGGGTGATGGAGGTGAGCAGCAGCGGGCAGCCCTCCAGCCCACAGCCTGATTTCTGGTTAAGAAATGCCACCCACTGGGCTGAGCCCCAGACCTCAGGCAGCCAATGCAGCAGCTCACTTGGAACCCCCATCCCTGGTTGCTGGGTCTTCCTGATCACCACTCAAGGTCCTGATCTCCAGACCTTTCTCTGATCTGGCTCAGGCTTTCTGAGAGCCTGTCTTGGCCCTAACACACTGTGATGTGCAGGGTGATGTGCTCTTTAGACCTGCCACCTCAACTGAAACCAGCTTTCCCAGCATCTGAGCCATGACTGAATTTGTTGTGGTAGTAATTCTCCTTCACTTTGCTTTTCTTTAAGAGTGGGGTTTTAACTCTTTCTTCATAGGGTCCCTTGATTGCAACAGCTTTTACCAATGGGTATCACTGAAGCTGGGGACCAAGAAGGCAGGAGGTAAGAGAGCTTGGAACAGGAGTGGGAAATAATAGGAGTGAGTTTCTGAGCTGGCCCTGCACTTGGGCTCTCAGCTGAAGCTGTGGATCTGCTATGAGGCTCACCAGCCTGACCCTGTCCTGTGGCCAGCCTGGGGCTCTCTTCTGCACCAGAGGTTGGGTGCCTACCTAACACTGCCCTGGCTGGGAGTGTTGTGGAGAGGTGACTTGGTGTCTGGGTACAAAGAGGAAGGAAATGGAGCACTGACAGAAAGAGGAAAGGGTTGGCCAGAGTCACAACCCAGTGGTGATCCTGAAAGATAAGCGTGGCTCACTTGTGTGGCTGGGGAAGCCTCTGCCATGCAGCTGGTTGTTCTCACTGTTGCTGAGACCAGTCTCTGAGGAACAAGGCTTTTCATCTCCTGCCTGGGAGAAGGGTAGAAGGAAAATCTGATCAGTTCTGTTTCTCAACCTCAGATGGGCCAGAGAGGGAACTGATGGATGGTCTTTGCTCTGCAAATGTGACTGAAGTGAGCTGGCTTAAAATAAAATTCAAAAAAAACCAACAAACAACAACCAGCTTTTAAAAAAGGAGGGCAGAAACTTGCAGGGAACAGTGTCCAGGCAGGAGCCCTTGGCAGCCTTGTGGGGCTGCACTGAAGTGAGTGCTGGAGAAATGACTGAACCTTGCTATGTCCCAGCCCTTCCAGGGCTCAGGAGTGCAACAGGCCTGGGCAAGCCACATGTGCATGGGACCATGAGAAAAGCTGTGGTTGTTCCAGATCCTGTCCCTTCCCTCCCCTGCTGTCCCACAGATTCCCCAGTGACCTAACCGAGGACAGCGAGCGGCTGGAGGATCTGGTGAGCCTCGGGGGATGAGCCAAGGTTACCTTTCTCTTGAATCAAACTGCACACTGCCGGCTGGCTGCCAGGCTCCTGCCGCCCTGCCCCGATCTCTCCCTTTGACCAGACCACACTGGACTGAACCCGAGGAGATCATCTCGCTTTCTTACTAACCACCGACGGTTTACGCTTCCCCCCTCCCTGCCCCCAGCCCACTGGTTCTTCTTTTATTTATTTTATTAGCTGTTAGTTTTATTTTTTTATTTTATTTTTTTATCTTTTTTTGGGGGGGCTGCCCCTTCTTTTTGTTGTTTGCTCTTTCCCGAGCTAGTAGACATATTTTATGAATTGGCTTTGTGATTGTGTTAGGTAGGTTTCATTGAGGAGTATTTTTATTTGGCTTTGAAACTGTTTTGAATATTTTCAACTCTGTTGTTGTTGTCGTCAGTGTTTTTAAAGCACGGTATGTAACAAGAATGCAGTTCTGAAGGGAAGAAAGAGACACAGAGAGAGCAAAGGCTGAGCGGAACTGCTGTATTTCTATTTTTTTTAAAGAAACTGTTTTTAATTGTTTCTGTTTTGTAAATGTGAGGCTTTGAAAAGTGTGAAACTCCAAGGATCCGAAAACGTTGGACATCGCTATGGAACAAAACAAATGTATATTTTGCTAAGTGAAAAACACTATCCTTACAGCTGAAAGATTTTTTTTTTTTCCTAGGTTTAGTTTTACGTGGGGTTTTCTTTTTCCTCCTGTATAATATGTAAATATCGCGAGCTGAACCTGGCTGCCGCCTGCAGCCTGGCTCCAAGGAGCAGCTCCAGGTCCTGGACTTGGAGCCGCAGCGTGAGCAATACTCTCCAGCAGAATCCTGACAGGACTCCGTTCTTTTTTTGTACACCTTTTACTGTAAGATTTAAGATTTTAAGACCTCTGATGAGATGAAAGGGGGGCGGGGGGGGGCGGGGGTGAAATGTACCGGCCATCGGCTGTTTTGCTGAGCGGGTTAAAGCTGCTTCCAATTGCTCGATGTACAGACTCCATCCCTGGGCTCCGTAGTGCCGGCTCTGGGCTGGCTTAGGGAAAGGGCTTTGCCGCCGTTGCTTGTCTTGGTTACTTTGAAAGGAATTCACTCTCCAAACATTATCGCTTGCGTCAAGATTTCCTGGGAAGGGGGATCCTCCTCCGGAGGTGAGGGTGTCGGAAGGGGTGTCAGCCAGGGGGAGATTTGGGTGGTCGTTCTCTGAAGGGCAGGGCGCTGGGATGGGGATTTGTTAACAGGGGAGAAAAGCATTAGGGTGGTGATTTGGGGGCGGGTTAAGGGCTTCTCAGGGATTATATGAATTATAGAATTGCAGCTTCCCGTTTGCTTTACTCTGTGTTCTGAAGACTGTGGGAATTTGTCCGTTGTCCTGTGCGGGGGTGATCCGGTCCCTTCTCCAGAACCTGCCGGGGCTTCCCCTGGTGTGGTCCAGGCCCCTGCTAACCAGCACTCTGCTAGGGGAGGCCTCCAGCAGGAATACACGGGGCAGGTTTGGGTCTGGATTTCAGTGAACCAAAGACCTTGTTAAGGGGGGTGATTAAGCCTTTTATTAAGATGCAGCCAAACTCTTTTCCCAGGGAAATAACAGCTTCATCTTAAGTTTTAAAAATCATTCCCTCTCTTCCCCCAAACTGAGCCCCTGTAAGGGAGAGGGGCATTAAGAAAGGACTGAGAGGATCACGGCACCCACAGGGCCCTTTTTCTCTTCCATCTCTCCCCGGTCTGCCGGAGCTTGTCCTGACCTGGGCGATGCGTTTGGAGAGTTCTGTTTAGGTAAGAAGGTACTTAACAGATCAGTACTGAAAACACAAAGCAATAATTTTTGTTACTGAGACAAGAGTCTGTATGTCTGTTTTTTTAAATATTTCCTAATTAAAGAAGAGCTGCATTTTATTGGGTTTATTTTTATTCTATATACTTCAAATTTGGGTCTGCGGACAGCGCTTTCCTCCCTCTTGGTATATGCGCTGAACTGCTTCCGTGCCCCCTCCAGACATCCCGGGCCAGCTGTGCTGCTGCTGGGCTGTGAGTCACTCTCTGGCCACTGCTGCCACTGCCTGGAGGCTGGGGCTCCGGTTTCAGGGTGGGCATTTTTTTAAAAAGAAAAAATAAAGCTGTGTTTTTAAGCCAGTAAGTTATTACACTCCAATGTTTGTTCTCTCCACACCTGTAACCCTTTTTCCAGATTTCAGTTTTAAATTCCTAATAAATTATTTGAAAACTGTCCTCCTCTGTTGTTATTTGGGGGTGGGAGGGTTTTCCAATGGGGGAGGTTTCAGGTGAACGTGGACCTGGCGAGAGTCATCCTGCCATTAGGATAAAAGCCCCAGGCAGGGCTCTGACTTGCTGTTCTGCTCCAACTGGCAGTGGCCCAGTTTATAATGTGAGGCAGGTCTGGGTTTAGTAGAGAACATGTCTCTCCTCTGCATTACAGAGGTTTTGTGTAAGTATTTATAGGTTCAAAAGAAGGAGAAGATAATGTGGTGCTTAGAAGTTTGGCTCGTGCTCTGGGTTCAATGACTATGGTGAGCCAAGTAAGCTAGGTCTGAGAAAGTAAAATGTAGAGATGGGAAGTCTTTAACAGACAATGCTACAAGAGAAGGGAGAATTTCAAGTGTGAAATAGGAAACCCTGAGCAAGTCTAGGAAAACAAGTCTTAAAAATAATTTAAGGTTCAAGTCTGTAAGTTGGAACCAGCTGTAAGCTGGGATGTGCTCATGAGTGTACTGAGAACCAGTGGCTTTGTATACAGCACAGGTTGGGGGAAACCAAAAATAGCACGGGTGGAAAAATCTTTATCCTGCTGGGACTTTTCTCACGAGGCACTCTTGTAATGTGCACATGCTTGCTTTCCCACACTTGGTGATCCTCTTGTTGAATTAAAACGTACGAAATTCACCATAAGACATTTTTGATTTATGGCTCAAAGAGGCCAGTTTACTGGAAGTTTTCTGGAAAACGTAAATAATACATGAAATACTGAGAATTGAGGAAAAAGGAGCTGGAGTTTCATAGATAAGAGAACAGATAAATAATAATTCTAAAAAAAGGAGTAAAGGTGATCAAAGTATCAGAGCAGAGAGAGAACATTTAATGGATATCGAAGGGAAAGTCAGCAGATTGATCTGTGAACAAAAGATTAAATTATTTTTTCTGAGCTAACTGTGGTACGGACTGTCCTTTACGTCAGCCTTTAATGTTTGTCCAGTGCTCTCTTAGAACACTGAGAATCTTCAATCTGTAACTCAGCATCTGTTTGCTGTAGGTAACCTATGAGTGGGCAACCCCAGAGAATCACAGCACTCAAAGAGGTCAGAAATGTCAGAATGGGTTTGGTTGTTCTGCAGCATGTCTAGCTTTAACTATGGATGTATCAACATCCTGTGGTTACTGTGGGCACCCTGGTGTATGTTCAGACACTGTGAAGAGGAAAATGTCCTCATCACCCCTTCTGGAACCTACTGAGAGGTGTGGAGCCCAAAGTTTTCTGCATAAGCACTGTGGTATATTAGGTTGTTGTAGGAAGGTGGGCTTTGCCTCTTCCTCTGCTCTTAAAAACTGAGGACTTGTTTGGTGCTGTGGATGTTGACACTTCTAAGCCCAGTTCATTTCCAGTGTAAATCCCTTAAGGTCATGTGAAAACAGACACTACTCCTTGTTTAAGCCAGATGCAGACACTTTCCAAGTAGCTTGGCTCCTGTTTCTTGCCTAGTAGTACCTCTTTCTCCTCTGTGGTTTCAAAGTAAAGAACAGCTTGAATTTTTTTCAGTTCAGCTCATGCCAAATGGTTATTTGAGGTGAGTAGACAACTTGAACCTTATTCTCTGAATTAGGCCAGGAGAATCCATGGAGAGGTACAAGATTAATGGTAAGTGGGATAGTATAAAGAGAGGATGGAGCTATTAGTGACAGGTGGTTATTAGTGTGCCAGCAATTTCCAACTTAACTACCATACTGCTACTATTTTTCAACAGAGGCCTTAAAAACATCTAGATCTTTCAGGCTGACTTCTAATAGCAGCACTACAAGAATTTAAATGCAAAAATTTAGAGAGCAAATATTTGCCTTCCCAGCTTCCATAGATTTCACTCAACTGGCCTTCAACTGGTCACGCCACAACCTCCTACTCACAGTCTCTGATGGAAGAAGTCTACATTTAGTAACATAAATACTGGCTGGTTTATCTCATACCCACGTCAAGGTGAGCTTGTTGTATAAAGACACCCATTTCCTTTGTCACCAGTCTCTCTGTCAAATCCTGCAAGAATGAAGTTCCTGGCCCTGCTTTTCCTGCTGTCGGGTGTGTAGGTGCCCTCACCCCTGGACTTGGTAACAGTGAGCCTGACTCTAACCTCTGTGTCTCTCCTCAGTGGGCGCAGCCAGCGCCAATTTCTCTTCCCGGGCTGTGTGGCTGTTACGCAAGATGATCAAGTGCACCACACCAGACAGCTACCCACTGCTGGACTTCGCCGACTACGGCTGCTACTGCGGCTTGGGAGGCAGCGGGACTCCAGTGGATGAGCTCGACAGGTATATAACACCCTGCTTTTACAAACATCTTTCCTTGCTTGTGCTTTCCTGGTTCTGTGCCCCAGCTTCGTCTCAGCCATCCCTGCCTATAAACACTCACAAATTCTCCAGCTGCTGTAAACAAAGCTTCCTCTCACAGATCGATTCAAAGGAACAAGGATGTGCAGTATCACACCTTGATGCCTTATTACTAAGATAAAATATAATCCCAGCAATTCTCTTTTCCTTTATATGGCAGCACAGCACGCTCATTCCAGCATTTTTTCCAGCAGTGTTGTGCCGTTGTCGTGCAGTGTTGGGCGCAGCTCTGAACACTCTGCCCAG
The DNA here is from genome assembly GCA_013397135.1 of Pachyramphus minor. Lineage (NCBI taxonomy): Eukaryota > Metazoa > Chordata > Aves > Passeriformes > Tyrannidae > Pachyramphus > Pachyramphus minor. The sequence continues at coordinate 769,206 of VYXB01003596.1, read as the reverse complement.
TGCATGACCGTCAACACGTGCAGGGCTGAGCAGGAGAATGCTAGGAAATGGCTTGGGCAATTTAGAGGTCACACAAGTCTGACAGCCAAGACATCATGCTTTGCGATGGCTGTGAGCTCTCGGCATCACTGAGGGGATGTGTAGGGTAAACACTGGCTTTTGCTTTCCCTGTGCCCAGTAGACAACTGGGATGATGCTCCAGTAAATACATGTGTACCGCACACCTCTCAGATCATGAGCTGGCACATCCGTGACCCTTTGTGTCTGCTCTCTTGTTGCTGGGTATCTTTTTGTTTAGTTTTTTCTTGTTCAGTGCCTTATTGAAGTAACTCTAGCATATTTTTGTGTCTTACAGGTCAGCTGAACTTGCATTTCTGGTAGTTTCTGAACTTTTTCTCCTTGTTTCCCAGGTGCTGCCAAGTACATGATAACTGCTACGAACAGGCAGAGAAAATAGAATCATGCAGATTCCTCGTGGACAACCCCTACACTAAGTTCTACAAGTTCAGCTGCTCCAACGGGCAGGTTACATGCAGCAGTACGTCCACTTCCACATGACTCCAAATGTTCTTCATTCTCTCTTTGGAAGGAACTGGGCTGTGTTACACTTCTGTGGCAGGAAGATGGGGGAGCTGATTGTCAGAAAAGGCACACCTCACATAGGCACAGGAGCGAGTATTCTCCATATAGCCCGCAATTTAAAGTTCGTGAAGATATATGGTATCACAGGGAAGTCTGTCTCCTCTTCAGGGGATTGATTCCTGTGGTACTTTTCTGGGAGCCCTTTCAATGGCAGTACCGAAGAGATCAGCATGTTAACTTGGCAGTGTTACATGGCTTTTGCTGACATCTCTGATAAATCGTGAAGTCTTTATAGGGCTCTGGAAGGGAGGTAAAGAGCAGAGAGGGGGGCAAACAGCACTACAGGAGGGGAGGGAGGAAGGGGCCGGAGATGGCCGGGCTGGAGCATGCAGCTTCGGATGCAGAGGGTTAGTGGGGAGAATCCTGTGCGGCAGCAGTGAAACGGGTACACTCTGACAGCAGAAATGCCAGCCTGGGCCACCGCAGTGCCTGCCGAAGAAGCTGCGGTGTCTGAGCGCTCCCCTCTCTCCTCCAGGCGAGAACGACGAGTGCTCCATGTTCATCTGCAACTGCGACCGCGCCGCTGCCATGTGCTTCGCCAAGGCGCCCTACAACCCCGAATATAAGAAGCTGGACACAGAGAAATACTGCAAATAGTCCCCCTCTTGCCCCTCAGGGCGGCCACAGGACTTAAAAAACACCTCAATAAACGCCTTACAACAACGCGCTGCTTCCCGCCTCGCTGAGGGGATGGACGGAGGAAAGGGGCGGGGCGTGAGGGGAGGCAGAGAGACTCCGCCCCCTCTGCCCGCGGCTCGCTGTGGCGCGCGCGGCGCCCCCGCGTTCGCTGATTGGCCCTTGGAAGCGGCGGGGGCGGGGCGCGCGAGACCGCGAGCAGGTGCGTCCCGCGTGCAGCCCCGCCCCGCCCCTCAGGTAGCCGCGGGCTGAGGGTGGGGCTGCGGGTCTCCGAATTGACTTTCCCGCCTCCCTCACGCTGCAGGGTCTTCTCGGGGCACCTCTCCCTCCCTCGCAGGGCTCCTCAGGGTGACTCTCCCGCCTTCCCTCGCGCTCCAGGGGCTCCTCAGGGCGACCCTCCCGCCCTCCCTCCCTCACACTCCAGGGGCTCCCCAGGACACCTCTCCCGCCCTCACGGGGCTCGTCAGGGTGTCCTTCCCCCCCCTCCCTCACCCTCGCGTCGGGCTGCCCACACGACGGCCGAAGCACAGCTGGCCCCCGGGGCGCGGCTGCGTGAGGGGCTTGAGCTGCTTGGCCGCTCCCTGCTCTGAGGGAGCCCTGTGTAGTCACCCACGGGAGCCCTTCCGCTGCCCGGCGCTGTTCCCGGTCTGGAGCTGCAGGGTAGGAGGTAATGTTGGCTTGGAACCCAGGGAGCCCCTCTGAGGGATGGTATCTGCCCCAGTTTTCCAGCCCTGCCGAGGTCCTGTGCCAAAGCTGCCTCCCACCCCTGGTACCAGTTTTGCTGGCAGAGGCTTTAGGGAGGTGTGGGTAAACTCCTGGGACAGGGGCTGCTTGATCCTGTTCCTCACTAGAATGAACTGGTCTGCGAGAGGGCTCTGAGAAACCAGAAACAGATGGAGAAGGAAGAAGCTGGCTTGATGTGTTGTTGGAAGGTAGTTGCAATGCCTTTCTAGTGAAGGCCACTGGATATTTGAGGGCATTAGGATGATAATGAGATGGGATAGTAAATTGCATATTATTCTTTTTTTTTTTAATGAAAGAAAAAAGGGAGTGTGTGACAGCCTGATTCTCCATTTCATGGCACACTGAGTCCTAGTTTTGTACTTACTTGTTGCTTATTTTTCCTTGGGTGTTTGTGTACATGAATTTTCTGGAAACATTGAGTACTTGGGGGCTTCCACAAAAATCTTGAGGATCCTGGATGTGCTCCCAAGATGTGGCTAAGATGAATCATTCCTAGGGCTGGAAGTGAGATCTCCTGTGCTCACACACTAGCTCTGATTCTTTGAAATTATTTTTTGTAGAACAGTAAAGCTCCTAAGTAAATGTTACTGAAATCCCTTTGTAGTGATAAATGATAAACCCTATTGTAGAGGAAAAAAAAGTAAAATATCACTATCTAGAAGGAACACTGTACTTTTGAGCTGTGTCATCACAAGCAGAGAATATGGCTGGGATGTAGTTGGAAAAATTTCAGAACCTGTTGGTATAAATTTTGCCTGTAACAGGAACTGTCTAGATTTGAGGTGAAAGGTGTATCTACTCCTGGCATCCAACATTTGGGGCACGCTAGCATTCCATAGATAAACTCAATGGATACATGAAGGCTCCATTGCAAATTACATCCATCCTACTCCATACAGATTTTATAAGCCTGCACTTACATTTAGTCCTTTGATCATGCTTCTCATTTCCCTGCTGCTTTGGTGGTGTGAAAGACCTAACAGTAAATTCAAACATCCTCCATCCATAGGGAACCTTCCCACAAAATGTCGTGTGTCAGGCCCTAATGAACGGCACAGGTGGGGAGACTGAAGGGGTTCTGCTAATTAGGGCTTTGAGGAGTGTTGTGGAAGGAGCAGGGCCAGTGATTGCTTGAACTGACTCACTGCCAGTGTATGGGGACTACAAGGTGTGTGTGAAGATCTTCTGCCATGACAGCCTGTGTTTGTGTTCCAAACCAGAATGAAAGTACCTAAAACACAAGGTATCCCTGTGCTCAGCAAGCTGGGGAGCTCTGAGGCCCCACACAGCACTGCAGCTGGCATGTGAGATGCTAGGGGACAACAGCTCTGTGGGCTCACACTGCAGAAGTGAAATCTCAGCCTCTTATCTTCCTTTTCTCTATTGTTGTTTTCTAGGCCAAGATTTTTCAGGCTCTGCAGGGAGAGCAGAATTACTCTTAACTATATGGGCATTGCAGAGATGAAAAGCAAAGTGCTCCAGCTGAGGTGAGACATGCAGAGAGCAAACAACTATGCTTGTGGTAATGATCCCATGGCAGTTCCTATTTGGACCTGAGACCAATACAAGACACTTGTACTGTTGCTCTTCCTCTCAGGCTCAGCTTTTCTTCTTCTCTGCCATTGTCTAGTCAGTGGTGCAGAAGGTGGTATTTGGGTATCTTCCCTTAGTGGGAAGAGAGAGGACAGAATTGCAGGTGTCTAGAACAGTCTTTCACCTTCCTGCTGCAAAGGCTGGGAAAGGGTGACATCCAAGGCAGTCATGGGGGAAGAAGCACACTCTAGAAGGTAGGTTTAGTCACCTTCACCCAAGGTTCCTGAACCTCCCAAGTTCACCATGCCCAGGGGTTTGGGTTGTTTTCCAGGAGCTGTGAACAAGCAGGTGTGTCAGTAGGAGCAATGTGACTGTAAGATGTGGGAGGCTGCACTTACACCACAGCCACCCAGCCCTCCAGGCCATCTGCATCCCTCACTGGAGCTCAGGGTGTGAAATACCTCTCTCAGGCTGCTGGACTCGATTACAGTTTGCTCTGAGAATTTGCCCAGAAACAAAGACAAGATTTGCCAAATAGGAAGTGGCTTTTATTTGCTTTGGGTAATTCCAACCCCACTTTCAGAGGAGCAGCAGAAAAATCCATTATAAGGTACTCTCAGCTCCTCTATCCAAACCTCAGGAGGAACAGCTGTAAGAAAAAGGGAAGAGCATAAGCTGTTGAATCAGCTAATTTCAGGGTAAAAAACTGACCTTGTGCTGTTGTCTGGTGTGTACATTTGGCACCCATAGTGGACAGAGCTATGACTGCAAGCCATGATCTAAAATACTGGTGGACTGGTCTAAAAACTGAGAGCCAGAAGAGGTGGGAGAGGGTTGAATCATGTGGAGGGTAAGACTGACTTAAAAGCAAACAACATACATAGAAAGAAAGGATCTGTGAGAACACTGCTCAGGCTCTGTAAACTTCTTTTCCCATAATTTTAGCCAGTAACACAAAGATTATGGTGTTTTTGTTTTAGTCTTTCAGGAACAATATTTCTCCCCCTTTTTAAACCCTCCTCCCTTGCAAATTCTGCATTATCTGAGAGGCTGAAGCTGAACACTAGGTCAGTTATGTTACTGAGTTTGTTTTCCCACAGCATGGCTGATTCATATCCTATAGTGCTCAGCCCTGGAGGTTTCTGTAACTCCCTGCAGGCTGGTGATGACATCAGTAAACTGAGAAACACAAACTTCTCAGGATAGGCCTTTGCTAGCTGCCTGCAATGACACAGTTATCTTCTGATAGCTGTTATCTCTCTGCCTTGCATCTTCCCACACAACCAGCCCCCAAGGAGTGACAGGGAAGGTGTCAATCAGCATTACAGTGATGCAGATCTGGCTTTTGGGGCAGGAACTTTAGGCGCTCTCAGGCATTTCTCAGTTGAGTGAACTTCTCAATGGTGTCTTGGGGAACGTGTTAAGAGATGCAATGCTCTGATCCTGCTCCAAAAGAAGTCAACTTTAGTAGTACTAGGTCAGCCTAGCAGGAAAATATACATGTCTCAGCCATGTATATTTGTTGTAAATATGCTGATTAGTAATAATTTATGCACAGGAAATCTACTGTAATGTTTGTTTATTGTAAATCATTGTCTTAGGGACTTAAAAGCATAATCATATGACTCATCTGTCAGTAATGCTGAAGAGACACCCTGACTCCTCTCCCACAGGCTCAGCTGCAGAACTAGAGAAGAGGCAGGGATAGATGTGGGAGGTTTACTTACCTGTCACATAGCTAATTCCAAGTCTTCACTTGAAATGTTTTCTTGTTTTGGATGTCTTGGAAATGCTCCCACACCTTCTCTAAATGCTGGCTCTAGTGGCAGTAAACCTGCAGCCTCTGTTTTTGCCACACCAATGTCACAGGAGTTTCAAGGTGGGGCAGAAGATGATGCAGATGGTGAGAAACTCAGCCCCAGCTCCTTTGCTAAGGAGGCATCAATTACTCTTCTTACATGGAAAAAACTATGCAAATAAATTCCCTGTGTGTGGAGACTCTGCTATACTTCAGGCATGATTTCTGCAAAAGCCATGGTTAGCAGGACAGTTGTACTATGGACAGGACAGGGAAATATGGAGTGACACCTGTGAGCTTTCTTCACTGCCAAACAGCAGATACCTGACTCGCTGCAAAGTGGGGTCCCCATTAAATGAGAGCAGAATGCAGGTGGGGGCCCTGAACTGATCTCACTCGGTTTCTGAGTGAAGCTGTCTCTCCTCTGACCCATAATAGCCAAACCTTGAAATGCATTAACTATCTTAATGCCCTCTACCTTCTCCAGAAATTGGGTGCCTATGTATCCCTTATTTTCTGTGCTTTACTTGCTCCTGCCTGGCATGGATGTGAATCAACAACAAAGCAGAAAAGAACTTTGCATCACATGGTCAGTTGTCCTTGCTTTGCTACTTGACCTTTTAGCAGATGACTCTGTCATCCTCGTTTCCAACTGCTTGTTACAGTTCTTGTCAAAATATTAGTACAGGACATGTTATTTACAGAGTAGGAGGGGGCATTTGTAAAGCCCCAACAATTAATATCCCTCATAGCCAGAAGGGAACTGGTAGATTCATGCAGAAGGTCAAGTCAAAAATTTAGTGTTCTAGTTTGTGCAAGGTTCTGTCTTTTACTCTGTAAATGGTTTGATATGGCTTACAATACCACCCTCAGGATCAACAAAAAAATGGTTACCCAGTAGTGATGGATCTCCTGTTAGGAGTGTGGAAATTGCATCTATTAATAGCTTGAGATTACCTCCTGAGGGAGACCTATTATACAGATTTAATTGTATTTCCCTCTTAATTCATCAGCTGCTAGTAATTACATTCTGTGTTTTTGCAATGGAAAAAAAGTGCATCTGAACTGGCTTGAGAGTGTACTTAAATAAATCATAGGAGGGAGAGAAAATTACAATGCAAATAGTCTCAATCTTGTAAACAATTTTAATTCACTACTTAGCTATTCATTAATTAAATAACATATTTAGAAAACGCATTCTGGAAAATGTAGCAGCCCCCCTGAAAGCAGTGCTGGTCAGATTAGCTTAAAGTAACTCCTCTGGCATTTCCACAATATTTAATTTTTAATGGGTTCAAATAGGAAGCAGTTCAGCTTGTCAACTGACAGTTGAGAGAAATGCTGACTTCTTGCTGGAAGATGTCAGCCTTGTAGTCTGTGCTTGCAAATAATCTCTTACAAGAGCAGTGGTTTTGTTCAGCTTCTATTTTAAATCTTTTCTTTAAATGACAACTACAGTTCCTCTTGCCTCCTTTTTCTAGTGACACTGAATCCTCCAGCAGATGCCTGGGTTTCACACATCACCCTCCTGTGCTGTAGCCTCAAGTTACTCAGTCAAAATCCCTGTCCCTTATTCTCCTCTGGGGACAACTATAATTAAGGTAGTTTGTCCTCAGACACAGCAGTCCCATTACCCTGTCCCAGTGAATGAAAAGGCACTGTTTACCACAGCAAGGTAAGGCAGAAAAGTGTGTTTTTTCATCATCATCCTGTTTCCTGATGGTTTCAATGGAGAGGACTGGTGAGGCTGACAAGTGTGAGCCTTGCTGCCCTCTCCTGGTGTCCTCAGTGGCCATGCACTGGATCTCACAGCTGCCTCCTGGATCGAGGTTTTCCCCTTTCTGAGCAGATGATTCCTGCAGGAGTGGAAGGAAGAAGCTGCTTTATCGATGGAATTGATTACTTTAAACGGCAGTGTCTGTTTAGGATTAGCTGGACCAATTCAACCAGGAACAGCTTTGGAATTGTCAGTTGCAAAGGCAACAGTGTGATCAGGTTCTCTGGAACCACAGATGATTCCCTGCAGTTTTCTCATACTGACAGATGGATTGGAATTCAACACTGCCGAGTCTTCTGGCTACTCCTGCCCAGTTTTCTGAGAGCATTAGCACTCAGTATGCTTTTTGTTTGTGATCATGGGAAACAGTATCATGGCCCATCAGAGCGTAACTGTTACAGATGAAAATTTCCAGCCACGTTTTGATGCAATGGTGTGGGAACATCTTTTTAGTCAGCACATCTCAGTCTCAGCATTTGCCAGGAACCCATCTTCTTACCCTGTGACTGACCAGGGAAGGTACTCACCTTGCAGAAATAACTTCACTCCTGGTAGCTACTGGAGCTCAGCTGGTTGGGTCCTGTGCAACAATCAGAGGCAGCAGCTCCCCACAGCGGGAATTCAGTTTTAGGGATGCAAAGTGATCTAACCTGGTGGGCCCGATGTTAAGGACTGCAATTGGCAGCTTCTTCTCCCGGGCAGCAAGAGCAAACCTGTAACCAGAGTATACCTGCAGGAATGCCAGAAGACAAAATTACTGGCAGCTTAGGCAAGGGAAGAGCTACAGAAAGGAGTAGGGGAAGGAAAAGTTGCTGTTGGCAGCAGGAAAACAGGCTGTAAATACAGGGTTCAGGTAGGAAATGTCTTCGATCAGGAATGCACAGAAAAGAACAGCTTTTAACCTCTGTCAGTGAAGGATTTGCAGTTTTATAGAAACTGAAACTTCATAACACATGGAAGGGAAACATCCTTGTCTTTTAGTAAATCTCTCCAGCAGCTTTTATTAGTTATCATAGGTTCTTAAATGCTGCACTTTGATGGTTCTCACATGGCCCAGCTTAGGTGGTACAAGAACAAACCTTAGGCATTTCAATCATTCCTGTACAAAGGATTATAAGCTTAAGAAGTGCAAGCTCAAGGAATTTGACTCCAGTATCCTGAAGCCAAGAGAATCACAATCAGGCAGCCTTGGTTTTATCTCGTTCTGGGAGGTGTTAGAGTAGGGGATTTTAATGTAATAGAACTTGATCCTGAAAAAATTTCTTTTACACAAACACTACAACAAAAGCTTCTATGGTTTTGAAACCCCTGATGTTTAATTACCTTACCTTATCTACAAGAGGCTAATGGAGAAAACACATTGTGATACAAAGGACAACCCTAAGCAGTAAGGAAAGGTATTTCAGCTCTCTTTTTTAGAATTTAATAAGCAATTAGAGGTCCTAAAATCTGAAATTTCACACAGTGTGACATGAAGCCTAAAAAGCTGCCAAAGGCTAAAAATTTCAAGCGAAAAAAAAAAGTGAGCACTGAATTGTGACAGGTTATCTTGGCTTTCTGGGCAATTGTGAACCTACAGTGTCCTGATGGAGGAGGCAGCAGAGAGAGGTCTAAATGGAGTTATTTATAGCAGCATGAAGTGACACGTGTTTGGGAAGCCCAAAAAAGTCACCTGTGCAGCCAGATTTCAACCACAGTAAATATAAAATACAAAGAAGCTCTGCAAAAACTGATCTGATCCACAAGCCATTTGTAGTCCTATATTGTGGGACCCAGGATTGCTGCAGGCAGAGTAGCAGGGAAGCAGGAATGCAGTGTGGGAGGCAGACCTACTTACCTGCATGGAGGATCCTGCCACCAGCATGGAGTCTGATTCTGCCAGGCGCTGGTGCACAAAACTCACTTTTTCCTGGCTCACCGTGTCTCCAAAAAATGTCACATCAGGCTTCAGGATTCCACCACATTTACGGCAGGCTGGGACTTGGAAACTGCACACCTGCTCATCCGTCAGGAAGACATCCCCGTCTGGAGCCACGCCAAACGCCTCAGCCTTCCAAGTAGGATTCAGAGCTTCAAAGTGCTCCTGGAGCTCAGAGCGCAAGATTCGGTCTCCACAGGCCAAGCAGAAAACCCTGAAATACAGAGCAAAGTCTTAACGGAGAGTTTCATGTCAGCTGAAGATCTGGAGCCTGTAACTTGTTCCTTAGGAGGCCTGTCATAATTGTCCATATTTATTTAGCAAGTAGTACAGGTCAAGGAGCTGTCTTTCTACCTCCAGGAATGCTCTACAGGAAGTGCTTTGAACCCTGTGCATCTTCTCTCCCAGTTCAGGCTCTGCTTTTTCATCTGGAAACCTGGGTAATCCCAGCCAGGCTGTGATGGCCCTTCTCCAGCCCACTCCTGCTGTGCAATTCTGGCACTATCCACTCTGCTTAGCCCTGGTGGATAATCCTTGTATCCTCTGGATCCCCTTGTCCTCTTTGCTAAGAGGACATTTGCTGTACCAAGGAAAGGGGAAACTGATGCAGGCTTCAAGGGAAATGATCCAAACAATGCTCCAAAAAACAGAGTGGTGGTCATGTTTCTTAAACACTGTGCTGTGAACAGCACTGGTTTGTGATCTTTTTATACACCCCAGCCCAGCACCACCTTTAAGCACATCATCCCCAGGAGCACAGCATGGATGTTTTGCCTCGTTTCTCAGCAGGTGACACTGCAGCAGCCCGTCAGTCACCCCGGAGGAGGGGCTGGAGCCCTGCCCACCCTCCCCGTGCCAGCAGCTGTACCTGTGTGTGCAGCCGTGCAGTTCTGTCATGCGCTGGCTCCCGGCCTTGGTGTGAAGGGCATCCACGTTCTGGGTCACCAGCCAGTGCAGCTTCCCCAGCTTCTCCCAGTCTCTCAGTACCAGGTGTGCTGTGTTTGGCTGGTGGGAGGAGAACTGGGGCCAGCCCACAAAGTTCCTTGCCCAGTAGCGCTGCCGGGCACTGGCGCTGCGAACGAACTCGGCGTGCTGGACAGGCCGTCTGTCTGTCCTGGCGTAGAGCCCGACACCTTCGGAGCGGTAATCTGGGATCCCTGACTCGGTCGAGATTCCAGCTCCAGTCATTACAAACAGCCTCTTGGAGTTAGAAACAAAGCGCTGCAGCTCCTCGACTTCTGCAGGATCTGGGGGAAGACAGGCTGGCACGAAAGTCAAGTCTGGAGAGGTTCTGGACACAGAATGGGATCTGAAATGATGGAATCTGATGGCTCTGAAAACCCCAGACAACTTCCTGGCAGAGAACATGTTCAGCTAAAAGGCAAGAACAGAACACAAGGAAGGTAAAAGAAAGCAAAGAACATGACCTTAATGCCATTTTCTTGGGATTCTCTGGAAAATGGTGCTTATAAGTATTCTTTGCTCTTTTTTCTGTTTAGTAAAGAAACAAATTACTTTGGAAACATTAACTAAAGCCCACCATCCAAGGACAGCACTTTTGACAGATGGCAACACTGAGCACTGCTCAAGGTACAAGGACAAAGTTAACAGCCCTGACTTGTAGAGTTCCTGCTCTTCTATCCTGGTGTGAAGGACGCTGCCTAAGAGGACTTGTAAAGAGCCCAGAAAGACCTGAGCATGCAAAGTCCTTCCCAGGTATGTGCAGGAAATGGCAGGAAGGCCAAGCCCCCCACCTCAGAGGTGCTGGCTGGTTCCTCCCCAGAAAAGACCTTGCTCTTCTTTTTCAACATTCTGCCTACTCCAAATCAGTCCTCTCTATTTACCCCATCCTTAACATGTGTTGTGGGAAGGGAAATAAAAACAACCTTGAAATGTTGAGTTTTTTTCAGGACAAAGGCCTTGACTGGAGTTACTCCTCTGTGGTGTGTTTTGGTTTGGTTTTTGTTTGGTTGTTTTTTTCCCACAAAAGGCCTGGTGCAGAACAGGCCTTGAAATGGGACTGAAGATTATTATGACACTCTCTAAATGCCTTTGGCATCTCCTCTTCTGTGGGTGCCACGTCTCCAGAGTCAGTGGAAAGATGAAGGGGTACTGCTTTGCTTCTCTAGCACAAACAGGGGCTGAGAAAGAAGGGATCACCCAAATGGGTGTGGGGCAGAAACAACTGGCAGGTAGGAACAGGGCTGACACCCTGCTTAAAGGGAAGAAAAACATTCCCTGCTTGGGGACAGGCAGGATGGCTTTGCTGATAAGTAGCCTGGAATTGTGTGCAGGACCTATTGAGACAGCAGTGGATTGGTTTGGACTTTGAGTTTGTTTGGGCTTTCTAGCAGTCTGCAGTTCTTTCTCCATTTCACTATTTTGAAACTATTTTTTCTGGGCCTCTCTGTGGTTTTGCATGCAAAGGACAAAAAGGTTTGAAAGTGACAGTAGTGAGAATTCATTGTTTGGTATTTTTGCCTCCCACCATCTCCCTCAGGAAGGGGGCTCATACAGGATGTGGGAGATGGAGGAAGGACTTTAATTACTACTAATAAAAGGGCAGGATCTCTAAAAGCTGATTGCAACAGACCTGGTGCATCTAAATGGCCTCGCCTTGAGCCCCCAGCCCCCTCAAGTACCAGCTCCTACAGTAAATGGAGCAATATTTAAATACATTTAAAGCTTTGATGTTCAGCTGTAAGTATCACAATATTTAACTGATGCTAGTGGCAAAGAATAAATTTGTCTCAGTTAATCTCCTGTTCTAAGGGCTTTGCATAATCATGAGTTGAATTACAGGGAAGACTGGACTGCCTCCATAGTCTGCATTGCTTTTTAAATCTAAGCAGTGGATTCTGTTTGCAATGATTTTTGCCTTGTTTTGCTGTTTAGCAGGAGTTGTGTTGGGCATTCCCTCTGAAGAGGTTTAATTTCCCATATGAATTAATTAGAAGGGACAAAGTCTCCCAATAAACTAATTTGCTCTGAGAATAACTTCTGTCATGATGCTCCCCAAAGGCTGTTAAGCCAGTTTGATGGTAATTAAATTGCCTTAACTGATGAAAACTCTTCATTCCTGCCCATTATCATCAAAATATCTCTCAGAAGGAAATGTTCAGAGAGGAAATGAAATACAAATGTAATAGGGGTTGGCCTACAAGAGAGAGAAAGCAAAAAAACCAGATACATTTGAGAGCTGCTATGAACCAGAGAAGGACTGTGGAGGAGAGAAAGTTACAGAGGACAGAATATTTCCTGTCAAATGCGAAGCTGCTTTAAAAATCAACGTTCTCATATTAAAAAAATAACTACTGTACGTAATAAGTGAAACTCTTTAAACGTACCTATGGAGAGCTGAGGCTTGAGGGTTTTTTAAAGCACAGCCAAGATGCTCCACAGAAAAAGATCAGGCAAGGTTAAGGTAGAAAATAAGCAGGATTCTACAAACGGTCACAGGCCAGAAATCCAGAGGGACTCTCATGTCAACCCGGTCTCTTGTGCTATGATAACGGGGTGGTGCGGGGCAGAGTCGAACTAAATCCGGCTAATGAAATAAGAGGGATACGGTGAATAATGCCTGGAAACTCACCTTTCATTGCTGCCCTGCCCGACCGCGGAAGGAAAGGGCTGACTGCCGGGAGAGGAGCTTTCTGGGAAATGTAGTTCACGGGGAAATTAAGCCCTAAGCGCAAAGACTACAGTTCCCATGCTTCAAAGAAGGGGGGGGTAGGGGTGTGGGGGGGAAGGTGTTCCGAACATCCTGACACCTGAGTCAATCTGAAAACGCTGAGAACTCCATGGCAGCCCTCATGGAAACGTACAAGACTAAAATCCGATTTGATTTGATACAAATGCATGTCAGAGCTTTGATAAAATGCATTGCAAATGCTCGTCCTTTTAAAAGATGTTTTTTTCAGTGTACAGGTTTTAGGCTGATAATGTGATTAAACAAGTAATAGAAGAGAAATAAACTGAGGGCTGTTAAAGACATCTCCTCTAGCTCGGGAGTCAGGGCTGTGCCGACCTGCCTGCTGCCGATTCTGTGTGCCCTGGCAGAAACCTATGGTGCCTCTCTGCTTAGTTTCACCCTCAATAATCACCTGATAAGCTCTACCAATTGCCTGGCAATAAGGAGGTTTTTGTGTTTGGGTTTTTTTTGTTTCAAAGGAGCCTTATTTTTCTGAGGAACAAATACATAGGAGGAAGGCCAGTCTGCTGCATGGTAGCAGCTTGACAATAGATGTCCACCTGTCTTACAGGCAATGGGCTCTTTCTGATAATTTGGGCTGCTTTTCGGGTGCATTCACCAAAGATCTCTTGCTAAACAGTTCAAAACATTGCACGATTTCCTAATCCATCTTCCTTGCCTGTTGCAGGTATTTCCAAGCCCAGGTGAGCCGAGCTTGTGCCCAGCACTGTATGTAATTTTATGATCACAAGGAAGAAGTGCATCCTGCTCATTTGCTGTGCAGTACCACCCTGCCTGTCCCTCCGCCCCTGGGCCCTGCGGAGGTGTGGGGAGCGACCCTCTTTTTGGCAGTTCCGTGAGTCTAAATCACTTTTAGTGCCTTTTATCTTAACAGTTTAAACGTGTTTTAAAACCCTTGGGTGGTGCTTTGCTTTGGTGCAAAGGGCAGGTGGCACCCGGCAGACCCCGTCTCACCACGGCGCCCCCCGAGCGGCCCCGCCCCCTCTCTCATCCGGGATGGGACACAGCGATTTTTGGGCTGTGCCCGCGGCTCAGAGCAGCCCTTTTCCTGGCGCTCATTACCATA
>VYXB01003596.1:708018-750209 GCA_013397135.1 Pachyramphus minor | reverse complement strand
GGGGGCTGTCCCGGCGCTGCCCCGGCCGGGAAGGGCGCCCGGCGCTGCCGTGCCCGGAGCGGCGGAGAGCGGAGCGCGCTCGGGTTTCACAGACACCTCCTCCCTGCCCTGCCGCAGCCTCTCCAGCCTGCTCTTGGGCGAGAGCAGAACTTTGCGCGGGTACGGAGTGGGGAGCCCTCGGGGGTAAGCGGAGCCCAGCCGGGCTCAGAGCTCATCCTCGTCCTCCCTCTGCCTTTCCCAGGTGTGCTGCAACCATCCGAAACCGTGTAGTGGGGAAATGTCAGGCAACTGGTCGCACGGGAAAGATCTAGAGAGTTTGAGTTCCTTTGGTACCAAGCCGGAAAGGGTGTGGATCTGCCAAAATCCCTTGTGCTCTGGGAGACATTAGGGTGACTGAGTTCCGCTTATGAAACTGATTAAATCAGACACTGGGGAGGGGCCGTGATCCGTTACTTCCATCCTACCTTTAATAGAAACCAGACGTTCTGGTAAGATATAGTCCAAGCAAATTGCTCCTTTTTCTCCTGGATCTGGAAGCTCACATTACAGTGCTGGCTTAAAGCTGGTGGTCACACCTTCAGAAACCAGACTTTGAATTGTGCCAGTGATAAAACTTAAGGGACAAGGAGTCCATCTGCTGTGTGGCTTCCTGGTGAAAGGTGCACCACGAAGGATTCATCTTTGGGGAGTGAAATCTCACCCTCTGCCCGGGAGGAGCAGCTGGTGGTGGAAACAGAATGAATTTCCACTTCAGCTTCTTCTCACGGTTGTTGTTTCTTTAAGTGGAGACAGTTCTGTTTACCTTCTCTCATATCCCTCAGCCTGGTTATCTCTTGGAGATTTGGTGCATGTTCCTGGCCTGTTCAGGAATGTGTTGCTAGTCAGAACAGGATTCACTCAGTCTGTGTATTGACTTGCTGAGCGGCCCTTCAAGGTGAGCATAGAGATACCACCACTGTGTAGGGCCACTTTGGTGTCTCCATTTTAGTGTCTCATCAACATGCTTTTTAGTGAACCATGGGAACTGTACTGTACTCACTGCAACTACTGCATTCCTTGAATAGTGGCAGTGTGACTTCCCAGGAAGTCAGCTTTTGTTGGAATAGGCTTCTGCGATTTCATCACACTCTTCCTTCCTTCTGTAGGAGGATTAGAGGTGAACTGCAAAGAAATTGTGAAAAATATCTGAGTTTGTCTGGCTTGTTCTTCTGAGGTGTTTAAATGTATTGGCACTACCAGAGGTTAAAGTTGTGATCTGATTTTGAAAATAGAACTTCTGGTCTCAGCAACTTGATTTCATCAAGTCTTAATTACACTGCGTCTGTCTCAACTTTTTTTTGCAGCCTTTCAGGCTGGACAAGATCTAATTAACAGTAAGCAGTTGAACAAAAAAAAAAGTGTGACCCTTTCGCTCTCTAAGCTTTTCTTTGGTGTACAGAATTCACCACAGAAAAGCACACCAGCTGTTTTCTCTCTGCAAATCATTGTTAGCCCCCAAATGGCTCACTTATTTCTGTAAAGCCTTTCACCTTAGATGCATACAAAAGGGGACAATGTGCTGATACAACTCCCCTGAAATAAGTCAGACTTTCAAACTGAAGTGAGAGTTGTTTGTTTTTCTTTCCTCATTATCTATGGCTGGATTATCTGAGTTGTGGATTAACCGTGCCATGGATACAGACGTCTGTGCTGGCTCTGTCCCGAGTCAGGCTGGTCCGGCAGGACTTGTTGGTTCAGGCACAATGCCATGTGGACATAGCTGTGCTCCTTCCAGGACCAGGTTTGGCCCAAAAGCAGTGTAGTATTGAGCTGGGACTAATATACCTTGCAGGTTCAGAGTTGATGTCAAGTAAAATCAGCTTAGATGTTTCCACTCCATGCTTCTGAATCTGTGTGGTGCAGAGATGACTGTTGAGTGATGGACCTTGCTGGGCATGAGGGAACCTCTCAGAGAGCCCATTAGTGTGCCTGTTTTTAACTCTCTGCCTTTATCAAAAATCTCCTTCCTCATTGCAGAGTTGGAGGATTTGATCAGTGTGTACTTGTGCACTGTAAAATGGAGGTCCAGAAGTATCTCAGTTTTGTGCTTGGACTGGACAGGTTATGAAACGTGAGAATGGATTTGTCTTGCACTGGGGTTTAATTTTAAGTTGAAAAAAACTTTGTTCCTTTTTTTTTCCCCCCTCAGTGTTGAAGAAGTGATGTTACAATGCACAGGTCACACGGGAAACTGTTTCTGCAGGCTGGAACTGTGCACCCCTTTGATCTGGGGGAGCCTCTGTGGCCCAGGACAGGCAGGGCTGGGCCTGGATATAAACTAGAAGGGCCCATGTTTTGAGGAGGGAAGGAGAGCAGCTGACCAGACTTGTCCAGATTGTCTTCCTTGGATCTCTCTAGGGAGATGTATTTTGCGGATGTGCTTGGAGTTTGACAGGAAGTTTGCTGAATGAGTTTGCTGCTCTGCAATGTTGTAAATTGGCACAGAGAGTGCAACTTTGTCCTAAAGAGTGGGAATCCTAACTTGGGGCTCTCGTCCCTCTCAGGGGATTGCCAAAGCACAGCCTGTACTTCCAGCACACAAGCGACCACACATATTTGGTTTAGACAATCTGAGATACTGATTTAGATGTTAAGTTATTCTTGATTCTGTGGTGCTACTTTGTCTAAGTAGTATGTGGGAAGAGATCCATTAGGATCTGCTGGTTGTGGAGGAAGAAACCTAATTTGTGTAGCGTGTCATGTCTTTTGTGGTGAGAGGAGTAAGAGAAAAGAAGTTTGGCATTTGCCTTAGTCAGATACTGTTTGATTTTTAACTCTGAGTGTTTTTTACAGCCTTTTCCTGAAAGGGGTTATTTGCAAACACTACTGGGAAACCTTTGGGTTTCTCCAAACAGAATGGTGTTGCTTTTAGAAGCTTTCATTTGATGGCTTTGAAATTCTCATTTCTCTACTGCTTTTTTTTGTTTTTAAAGTCTTCAGATTTTTTTAAACTGGATTGTGCAATCAAAAGCAAAACAGCATTCAGTGGAGCTTGTATAAGGTGTTTTACAAAGAAGTTATTTATGTTTAATGAGAACATATTTATGGCAGTGTTTTGGCTGTGCATGTAAACTAGACTGTGACCATATTTTAGGTGTGCTTGCTCACTTCTGTCGCAGAAGGTTTGTCTAGCAACGTGTTTTCAAAATTCTGGGAGTGAAGGTTCAGTGGCACAAGAGATTTTGCTTTAAAAAGTTGTTTGCCTCTGTTTTAGGAACTCTGATCCACCTTCTCTTCAGCCCTTAATCCTCTCAAGGTTGACTTTAAAGGGAGCAATCTTGCCATTGATTTTTCATGGGCGTGTGGAGGGAGGTGCATGTGTTTCCATCTGTCATCTGTCCTAACATTTGGAAGATTGCTGTGCTCTGCAGGGTGGTGCTGTCTGTCCCTCTTCTGAGGGGGATGCTTGCCTGTTTCTGACTCAGTTCCTTCAGTCTGGGAGTCATATGCTGTGGGTTTTGGTCTTACTTGACTGAAAGTTTTCTGTGAAATGGTTCATGGTCAGCTACGCCCAGGAAATGGTATTGGGGGGAAGAACTGGTAAAGTAATTTGGTCCCTTGGCTTTCTTCTGGCTCAAGTTTCTTGAGCCCTTCCTGCTGCTGGGCGAGAAGGCTGTAAACAGAACTAATGCTCTGCACAATGGGGTTCTGACTTGTTCCAGCTCCTTAGCTGTTGTGACCCCTCGTAAAACAGGGACTTCATTGTCCTGAGCAACTCAGACAGGGAGTCCTCTGCCTCGGGCAGTGTGTGATGAAGAGAGAGGCTTCTTTTCTTGTTGCTCTATTTCCATGGAAAGGCTGGACTCTGTGCTGTCTTTAGCTCCTTTGTCCCTCGCTGGGAGAGGTCAGCTTATCCCAAGTGTTCAGCTGCCCTCCTGGTTAAAATTGATGCTCCAACACCATCTCTGCCTCTATGGAGAGAAATGAGCAACTTCTCATACATCTTCAACTCTTTCTCTACTTTTTCTTTCTTTCCCTGGGAGTCAAGATGCTTCGTTTTCTCTGGACCCCTTTTAACTCATCTCTTCCCCTTCAAAGTGCATTTATTATATGAAACAAATTGCAAAACTGCAGAAATGATGGCTAAAATTCTCAAGACTGGCAGTAGAACAAGCAATAATAATGCACTTCTGGTTAGATCAGAGTTTGTTTTCCGATCTACTGCTAAGACAGCTAGAGGGATAAATTCCTTAATCTCTGCAACTAGAGGGAGGAAAAAGCCTGTCCATGGCCATAAAACAAATCTGTTTGATTTGGACTTACGTGTTAGTTGTGATATCCAGGATCTGCTGCAGCTTTGGAGACAGCCAGAGCAGATTCTGAATGTAGTTGTGTTGTGCTAGTGGAAAATCAGTGTGAGTGAATAGGATCTCTGGTCCCAGTTTCCTGCTCTGTGTGCTGGTCTTGTGTGTCCCTTTTTGTCTGATGCGGAAGCTGTTAATGAAGATGCTCTTCTGCTCCAGCTGCCTGAAAGTGAGACATTGTCTCTGGGAAGCTTCCCTGTGCTCTGATGAGAGGATGGGGTTTAGGGAAAGAGTTTCTTGCTCTCTTTAGCCCGTCCTAACTAACTGAGGTTTAATAACAAGCCCTGGTAGTACAGGTTGTCATGACTGTTAGGATGTTATATTTTAAAATTATAAGTAGGGAACTGCAGAGACCTTTGTGTCCTTGTTTCAGTGTTTGTAAAATTGCACCTTGCACCTCGTCCAGTTTCAGGTGGCAGCCAAAAATGATGATCTCAGCTTCTCCATCTCTTGTGTGTTCAGTGTTTGCTTAATGAGATCAGGCTCCAGAGTGAATTAATTCAAATTTCTCATCTTTTGGAAAACCAACCTTTCACCCCAGATTGAACAACTAATTTGCCAATGGATCGATAAGCTGAAATGCCTCACCCTGTGGCAAGATATCTAGACCCAGTGCAGAGTAGAAACAAGGAGTGGCACCATTCCTTTCCACTTTGGACTGAAGTTAAATGGGTGGGAGAGAAAGTGGAAGTTGTGATCTCAAATTGGTTTAACCTCATTTAACTGCTGGCTGGTGTGAGGTGTGTTGTGTTCCCTGCTGCCATCTCCCTTCCTTGTGTCCACAGTAACTGTTGGACAGCTGGCTGGGTCAGCAAGCTGGTTCTTCTCAAAGTCATCATTTTTTTACATGGACAGGGGATTGGGAAGTAGGTGAGGCCACCTCTTTTAGCTGTGGCTTATGTTTAATATAGCATAAGGTAACCATTTATCCACAGCCTCAAAAATGTGGCCTGACTTAAGGCATATTATTTCTCTGTCTGTTAAACAGGGATAATTAGTCCTTACCTGCACAGTGTGGTTAATGTTGGTTGAGATCTTTGTGTTTCTGAAATAGCTTCCAGCTGAATATATCAGAATATAACTCTTTTAAGCTTTTCTGGTCATCATTGCTGGAAAAGCTTACAGTAACACATTTAAATCAGATTTTCAAGTTTTTATTCCCTTCTCAACCCTGCTGAATGTTCCCTCCCTGCCTTTCTAATTGCTCATCCTTTCTTCATCCTCTGTTATGACAGGCTGTGAGTAGGGAGAAAAGATTTCCTTTCCCTTCCAAGTTCCCCACAGTAGTTCTACTCTAGTCTTTCCCTTCACCACAGAGCGTGGTGAAGTCATTCAAAGAATGTTGTGTGCTAAAGATACACCATAAAAATAGGAGGTGGGTGATGACTTTCTTGTATCACTCTTAGCTGTTTTTCCCATTCATGCTTATTCTCTTTGCAAATGGCACCAAAGCAGCAGCAACCAGCTGCCTGGGGACAGTCTCCCTTGACTGACTGGTGTCAAAATCCATCCTCTCTCTTCTGTGTATGTATGGTTTTAAATCCTGATGGAGCAAACAAAGTAGATACAGTGACTGGAGTGCTGTGGAGCAAGTTTGGTGTTAGTGTTTCAGTTACAGGAACCAAGTCCCCGAGGTTGTGTTTGTGCTGTTTAGCAGTCTGGTAAACTCTTTTTCTGCTCATATAAATGCAGCTTTTTCTTGTAGCAGACAGTAATTATTCTGAATTTACATGGGAAATTTATCTAAGTAGTTTGAGACAACTGTAAGATGAGGAGCCAAGAGAACTTATGGCAGCCCACAGGGGGAGGCAGCCTGCATTGTTAGTGCTTGGCTCCTTTTTCCCTGTGCTGGACTGTCTCTACACTGCAAACAAGTTCAGTTCAAGTTATTTAAACGATGATGAGATAGTCTGAAGTCTTCCAATGCAGCTTGTCATGCCTCTCCTCACAGTGTTCTTGCTACATATCCACGTTTGTGCAGATGGCTCTGCTGGGGGAGGTACTGAGTGTGTCTGGCTGGCACCATGCAGTGGAGTGTAGCTTGATTTCTTGTGGGTTTTTACTGTTTATTGCATGTGTTTAAACCTCTAACATTTTGCAAATGATGTGAAGAACATCAAAAAAAGTAAATGGCGCTCCAGGGAATAAACTTTCTGAATGACACACTTTGCATGGGGAATTGTGCTTTAAATGGCTCAGCTATAAATCAAACTGTATGGGGGCTCCAGGAATAAACCAATCCCATGTTTTTGTCACAGAATTGAGCTGGCAGACAGAATTAATCCTGTGTCTGTCTAGACGCCTCATAGGATCTTGCTTTATTTCTATTACTGAAGAGGAAGGTGAGCAGAGAATTTCACTTTGTGCTATGGGGAAGTTTGTGGTGGCTCAGAAACTGTGGTTAGGCTGGGTTTTAATAAGAGCAGGAGGCAGTAAAAGAAGCCAAAGGTAGAAAAGGTCATGGGCAGGAGGGCTGTAAATAATTTGCTGTGGATTAGGGGCTTAATACTCCCTTGTTCTATCCTCTTTCATGGTTCTAAACAAGTTCAAGGCTTCTCTGTGAGAAGGTTTCTTTTGGGTTGGAGCCACTAATTTCAGCTGGGTCAGACAAAAGAGCCTAAGGCTAACTGCACGTCACTTGAGGTTACTGGTGCCCCATGAGTTGGAATAAGATGATGGCTTGGCTGGTCTCTGCTTCTCATTTTGTTTGACCATTAGTTGCATCTGCTGCTCCCCATTCCTCAGCACCAGCAGCTGCCTTGGGACTAGGTTTGTTTTTTAGTTTCTTGCTGATGGCAGAGGTGATCCCCAAGAGGAAGGTGCTCAGGAGTAGTACTTCTGGTTTGAAGCTCTCTTTCGTTATGGTTTTACATGGGAGACTTTTTTTGGGCTGTGTAGGCCTGGTTGGGCAGCGTGATGCACAGCTGGAACTATTCTGTCTGGCTGTGAGCAGCTCCAGCAGTTAGACAGGATCCCTGCAGAGAGCTGGAGCACTGGGGGAGGGAATGAAATGCCATTTCATCCACGTCATGAAATCTCTTATCAGTGGCCAACTCAGTGTTGTGGGTGGGTGAGCAGTGCTGGCCAGAAGAAGCTGCCTTTTTTTTCTACTGTGAAATGTGAGGAGTTCAGTGCTGTCAGTCAGGCTGGGAGCTGTACAGTGGCTGTGTGGAGCTTGGGAAGAATTTGTCAGTCAGGGTTTTATAACCCTAAGCTTGTACTTTTTAGTCTGTCCTGCTGGTGCTTAATCTGAGCTTTGCTGCTTGGCTGTCCTGAGCAGTTCCCTTGGGCAGTGCCTCACAAGCACAGCTGCTCTGGCATGCTGCTCCTGTATGTCTTAATTGCTTAAATCTGGTGCCTCCAGCACCTTCTGCCTTGGGATCATGCTTAAAAGCTCTGGCTGTGTGAGTTAGAGAGAAAATCTGTCAGGTTATCATTCATTTTTGTGTAGGAGTTGGTTCAGGGCTTCATTTGTTGGCTGCTACCTTACCATCAAATACCAGGGAGAAAACTACCTGAAAGAGATCACCATGGTACTGCTTAGGGTGGTGTGAGACTGAGACCTCCTGGGCTGCCTGGATCTGCTGGAGCCCTCTGAGTACATTGCTTGGGTTTGGAGAATGCAGCATGTGGGATGGAACAGCCAGTGTGATGTGAGCTGCTGGGTGCCACTTCCCCCAGAGCAGTATTGCTCTGCTGTGATCCTGTCCCTGCAGAGCTGGGAGGCTGTTTGCTGGGGAGGAGGGTTGAAGGAAGGGGCTGGGGGTGGTGCAGGGAGGAAGCTTTATGTAATTCTTGGCTGGCTTTTGAATAATTGTTTTAATGAAATGGAATGCAGTGTATTCAGTGCTTGCTTGGCAGAAACAGCTATTTTTTTTTTGTTTGTTTTCTGTTTTGGAGGGGGGAAAGAAGTTGGGGTTGCTCTATTTTCCAGCTGCTTTAAAACTCTTAGGCTTGGATTTGTGGTGGAGATAGAAGTGGAATATTGTTCTTGGTGAGGGGGCAGTTGCACTGCTGTGCATGTGTGGGAAATTGTACATTTATTGGATAAGTGACAGAACCTGATCTCTCTGTTTCTCTGTGGGCTGTGGATGCCACTGTGGTTCGAGGTGGATCAGGTTAATTTTAAAGTATTCAGCAGTACTGGGATGATAGTGATGTGAAGAGGTACGTGTCCATAAGAGATATGTGTCCATCTAGGTACTTGATAGGAAAGTTAATCCATTTCCCTCTAAGCCCTAGTTCAGTGCATAGCAGGGAAGAATATGATGAGTTGAGACAAAGAAGTCAACTTAATTTTCAGCAAAGCAGAAATGCAGGCACTGGGAATCTTTACTTCTCTAGACTAGTGCAAAATATTCCGTCCAGTTATCTCAGATGATTGTTGACTTTTATCGTAGGATTGGTGGTGGAACAATCAGATCATGGTGAAAACCCTTTTTTAGAAAGTAATTTGAAGAAGGATTTATTTCATGTACCTCTGGAAGGGAAGTTTATTCTCATGCTGCTTCTATTTCAGTATTGCTGGCATTTCCATTTTTGGTCAGTGCTGGAGATTGGTCTCTCTTACTCATCTTTACCTCTCAAAAATCTACTTTCTCTTCTGTCTTAGTAATTTATTTTTTTTAGTTGCAGTTTTCTGTGGGCTTGAGTTCTCTTGTGAGTAAAACAGCCTTTGGTTGATAGAATAAAATTTGTCTTTGTCAAATAACAAAACAGTAAGTTCTGTTCAGGGCACTGAAGTGAAGAAGCTGTCATGTGTTTAATTGCTTTATTAATACTGCTCTTGGTAAAAAGAAATCCTCACTATTTCTCTTACTGCTGATGAAGCAAACCAGAGACTTGTGCCTAATACTTCTGTCAGGATGCCAGATGACAGGTAGAACCATAGGTCACCTACCTTCTCATGTAGGAAGAGATAAGAAAACCTTAAACATTCTCCAGCTCTTCTCCATCCACTGGCTCCAGTACACTGCAGTTCTAAAAATGTTAGTTTTCTGTCTGGCTTTAACAATTTCCTTTCTTTCAGCAGGCCTCTGTCATGACATTGTGAAACTCTTGAGCCACGTTCTTCTGCCAATATGGGAAAAAAAAACCCTTAAGAGCTCTGCAGTTGTAGAGCCATCAGCAGTTTCCATCGAATTACCACCCACATCTCCCAAAGTAGACTGGGAGATCAGTTCCCACATTGATTTCTGAAACTTTGTCTTCCTTTCATTCCCAGAGACTCCTTTAAAGTGAAAAGCAGCTGATTTAACCAGATTTGTAACCATGTGCTCCTTGGCCCTCTGTACTCTGTTGTCTTTCAGAGCTATTGCTTGCCCACTATCTGTAATTACTTGGGCTATCTTTTAGTACAGTGCTCATCAGATTGACAGCTTAGTTTTCAAACTTTCTACCTATTATAGTTATAAGCAGTACTAAGATCTACACAACTGAAAAATGTTAACTATTTGGTTGTCATTTTCCCCTGCCCTGCTCTGTGAGTTTACATTGTGCTTTTGGCAGTGCTTTGTGTAAAGTCAATTGTTAATGATGACTTACACTTTTTGGCTTATAAAGAGTTTAGTGTTGCTTCCAAGTCTGCTCCCACCCTGTTGCAGAGAACCCTTGCAAAGATGAAAAGTTCTTAAAAGAAAAATCCACCATTTTGTGAGTACTTCCTTAGTAATTACATTTTTAACAAGCCAGTTAAACCACATATGACATTTGACACAAGTTCCTTTTTTAAAAGAAGAGGGAAACAACCCACTTTAGAGTGGTTGGCAGGTCAAGCCAGCAAGTCTTTATTTATATCTCAATATACTAACCTTTTATTTGGCATCCTCAGTATCTGGGTGAAATTTGCTGGGACTTCATGTCTCCTTATTGATTCAGTCTTTTAAAACTTCATATATGTTGGTTTTTTTTAAGGGTAGGCTTGCATTTGTTGAATGCTTTTATATTTATGCTGTTGGGAGATGTGCTTGTTCCATACTGAATAGGAAGAAGAAAAATGTTCTCTTCAAGGACTAAAATGTCTCAAGTCTGCATTCCCATATCCCATGTAAGAGCCTTCAGGATAGGAATTCCTCAATGAGACTATTCTAAATATGGATGTGATTGCAGTGTCTCTTTAGCATCCCCATCTTTTGTTACTGGAATCCTCCTGTTGCTGGTAGCCAGGGCACTCTTCATCTCATGGGCAGAATCTGTGCTTCTAATGCTTTTAATGAATTCAGAATTTACACTAATATTTCAGTCCTTCATTTCATCATCTTTATGTGTGTCTCAAATTTTGTAACTGGCATTTTGCCTGGATGGGTCTATATTCAACTCTGTTTATGCTGCATGGATAGGATTTCCACAGCTTAAAAGATGCTATTTTTTTTCCTCAAGTTTCATGTCTATTCTTGCATAACCATGCAAATCCTACTCTTCCCCTTACTGGTTATAGGGTCCACATGCTTTCCTGTTACTGCTGCTTTTTAAAAGGCTCATAATTAACTTAGAATGTGCAAGCTCTGGCAATATTTTGTGTCTGACTGCGTCCAAACCCATTTTTACTGATGTAGATGGAGAGGAACACAGCAATCTTGGGCAATATTATTCATGACTGTGGTTACCTGTGTGGCAATATGAGATGCTGGGGTGTCTGGGGTGGTGGTCCTGCTGGCAGTTGAGTCAGTATAAGGGCTTGCTGCTGCTGAAAGGGCAGATGGCTTTACTTTCACTCATCCTTACCCTGTTCTGCTCTCTGACTGTTTGGACATAGCCCTTCTTGCTGTCTGCTGTGCTCATCTCTTTTCTGACCCAAAAGGAGACAGTCATCTTTTTTTGGCTGGGTGTATATTCTGTTGAACTGGTTCACTGAGGGGTCGTGTGGGAGCCGCTGCCTACACAAGTAAGTGGCAGCAGCACATGTCTGGAAGAGGGAGTAAAACCTCTCCATTTTTGGCAGTGGTGAACTGTTAATTCGCCTTTCTGCATCTTGTGAAACTCTATCCTTCACTCCAGGGTGCTCACTGTCCAGTGGAACTCCTGTGCTCTGTTGCAATGTAAATCCTGATGTAACTTGTTTTCCTTCCCTAGATGAGTTAGAATCAGCAGTTACCAAATTGTGGTCTCCACGTGGTAAGTGCTCCACAGCTGTTGTGAGGGGTCAAACCTACGCATTTGTGACTTCCACCTGAGGGCTCTGGAGCATGGGCACACGAGGGTTGCTGATGCCCAGAGATTTGGAGGCCACTGCTGATTTCTTCTGCCTAAAAACTGCTGGGAAGAGTGATCTAGTCCTGCATTAGAATGTGTTGCAACCTTGGTGCTGCTTATGACAACTTCCAGTTCAAGTCAGATCCAACTGCCTAAAGTTATGCAAATCTCAACCAAATACCAACCCAGGGTTTAAAAAATCCCTCTTTTCAGTGGATGTGTAGAGGTTTTTCTTAGTAGTAGCTAGGTGCTGCACACCTCTGCACTCAAACCTTGAGTTTCTTTTTATTCCCTTTACCAGACACATGCTTTAAAATCCATGGTGTCTCATTTCCTGCTGTTTCTATACCCATCCTTGGACTTTTTGTTTAAGGGAGATCTCCTTTGTACTGGATTTGTCAGATGTTTGTAAAATGGCAGCACTGTGTTTTGACCTAGTGCTGCTGGAGTAGCTGCTCACTGGTGTAGCAGGAAGGGTCTGGTTCCTCAGATAGTTGGCTTGGCTGAGCCCCTCTTCCTGTAGGAGTGCAAGGGAGTTGGTATTTTGTCCAGAGGCCTTGGCCCTGGGAAATTTTCCCAGATGGGACAGTTCAGTGGCTGCTTGTTTGGTTTTCATGAGTATTTTTTTTGTTTTGGCAGAGGAGAGCAGATCTTACTGGACTTTTTTGGTATGTTGATCCCAACTTCTAGAAACTTTCAGAACCAGCAGCAAATAAAAATTCTTATGACGTGCACAAGGAGGGTGAACTTACTATTCTGCGGGCGTAAGGATAAATAAGGGACTAAAAAGAAATAGTGTATTGGTGACTAATGTTTTTGGTTGTATTTAAATTTTTCTTTCCATCTAGGATGTTGGCTGAAGTCCAGCCCAGGTCAGTACTGAGGTGGTATTAACTGCTTGGTGGCTTGTGTTAAACGTTTACACTCGCTCCAGTCTCATCCAGGACGTCATTTCGCTCGGGTTCAGCAGGAGCTGTGTTTGAACAGAGCGGATGTTCCTCACTTTTGTCTGAGCCAACTCTCCTCCCTCCCAGAGACAGCTGGGTCAGTACTGGCCATTGCTAATGCCTTTGTCTGGGTCTTCCTGGAAACGCCTGAGGATGTGTTTGCTGTCAGGCAGAGATCAGAAATAGATCTTGCACAAGAAGAGCCACTGTAGGAGAGGACTGTCAGGGGCTGTACTTGGAGCCCAAAGCTGTTTCCAATTTCACAGTTGACACACAGGGAGTGAAATGGAGACTCTCTAATTTGTGCGGATAGTTGTTCTTTGTAATCTTTCACAGGACTAACTATAACTGTCAGAACATCAGTCAGTTTGCTTCCAAAAGGAGAGGATTCTGACAGAAGACTTGGGTGGCAGGTGGAGCTCATAGCAGGCTGCAGATTCAGGCTGAGAAATTCCAACTTAAATATTTTTAGTACAGGCCTGAGAGTCAGACTTGCTTTCTATTCTGATATAACATGGAATTGCCATGTTATGTTGGGCTCTTTGGGGCTGCATACCAGTTCTCCATTTCTGAAAGGTACAGGTTCTTCTGTGCTGTCAAGGAAGTGTGAATGTTAGGGTGAGGATTCTGATTTGTGATCCTTGGTGGAATTCAGGTGCAGTGGCTGCAGACTTCATTGTCACAGCCTGTTCTATCAATACAAAATTGAATACATGGAAATTTAGGTTTAGGGTGTGGGAATGTCGACAGCTGTGACTGAAAACTAACTGAAAATGGATTCCACTGTGATTAGCGCTGTAATTTGTGCGTGGGACAGTCGTCTGGGGACAGTGGTACTCAAATCACAGAGGTCTGAATCACTGGAGGTCAAAAGTTGGAGCGCTGAGTAAAGGCTGGTTACGTCTGTGTGAAGCATCACAAACTTCTTGTGCAATCTCCAACTTCTCTGTCCAGGGAAGCAGAGCCTGGCTTTGTGCTCTTCAGCATTGTGCAAGTGTTGAGATCAGCTGGAACTGTGACTTGCAAACCCTTGACAAATTCTTCCTCATCCTCCTGAAGATTGTTCACATAGTGGTGGAGGAATTTTTTGACTACGCTTATCCGTCTTTGGAAACGTTTCCTGTTGTTCAGGACTCTGAGAGTCCAGTGAATCTACACAGGAAGGAGCCATGCAAGGGATTATTTGCTGTTTTAGCTTCACACAACCGTGGGCCAACTGTCTGTGAATCGCATACAGAGGCATTTAAGGCTTGTGTAGCTGCATCTGGCATTCTGAGAAGTTGTTGGGAGCTGTGAAACGGAAAATGTTGATTTGTTTAGTAAGCTGGAACGTGAATTCAGTTTTAGGCAGCAGTTCTTAGCACAGGGCGTTTTCTCTTGGCATGAGCTGCTTGCTGCTCAGGACTACAAACAGAGAGGAATAAATGTGAGATGTCTCTTTTCACTTTAAGTGTGGAAAAGACCATGCTATGAAAAAGAGGATGCTGTATAGGGCAGGAAATAACCCTTCTCTCCCCCCTGCCCCACTTCTGGAAATGAGAAATAAATGGGATGAAATGTCTTTGGGGGGGGAACAGGCTCTGAAAGTAGAGATGTCACAGTGCTGCTGCTAAGTTTGAGTACTCCTCTTGGAGGCAATGTGGGAAGAACACAACAGACAACTTCAGCTGGGCTTGCATGGCCTTGCTTTGCTCTATGCTGTCCTTGGATCTTCGTGCCGGTAAGAGTTTGTTCTTCCTGGTGTTCCCGTTGACAGCTTCAGAATGGAGTTGCCATGGCAGTGGAGTGTACAGCTGAGGTTAATTTGAAGAACTTCAAAAGGCTGTGCTTGGTTTTAGCAGCTTCTCATCTGAAAACCAAACCATATTCAAAGCATATTTTCTTTTTCAGGAGAATCAGGTACATCCCCTCTGAAAGGAGAAGGTGCTTCAATCACAAATCACTTTCAGTGTGAGGATGCTCAGCAAACTCATAACATGCTGAGGAATATTTGTCTTTGACCATGAAAGCAGTTATGTGCCTTGTGAGACTTCCATTATCTCAACCATCTAATGAACTGTTTTCAAACAGTGGAAAGGGGATGAAAGTTTTTCTAAGGAAGTTGGAGAAAGGCAGAATGACTACTGTGCTTCTCTTTTGTAGGTGGTGGTTCATTTCTCTCAGCCAGTTTGAGCTGGGGTCTAATTTAGTGTTCAAGAGCTAAGTGGAAAAATTCTGGTCCTACAGGAAAATCTTTTGTGGTTCCTTCACACAGATTGGATTGTAGGCCAGAGAGCCCTGATTTGAGTCGTTTCATCCAAGAAGCTGTGCTGACTCAGTCTTTGAGGCACTTGCAGTGTCTCTCAGCCTGTGCTGTGTTACCTTTCTGCCAACTCAGTGATGTGAACGGAGCCAGCAGCTGAAGGATTTCCCAGCCTGTTGCATCAAAGATGACAAGAGGTGGATCCAAGGTTCTCACTCAAGGAATGGGGCTGTGATTCCCAGGGTTAGTGGCGGTGTCAAGCTGCAGACTGGTCAGCTGGTTTCCTACAGTGTCCTGTGCCCTTGAGAGCCTGCTGGGTTACACAGGGACCTGCTGCCCCCACGTGATGCTGCCAGCATTCCAGCACCCTCACCATGTGGGCAAAAACACCACTGCTGAGGTTACAGGGCAGCTCTGAGTTTCACTGAAATGCTTGTGTTAATTTGAAAGGAAATGGTGTGGCCAGTTCCAGGAAGGATCTTGTGGTGACCTTTATGGTTTTCTAGCACATACACAAATAGCCCTCTTGCTTCTTGGAGGGATCTGGTGGAAGGTCTGAGCTGACATGATGGCTTCTGTTAGGTTTTTGTAGTGTTCAGAGTTGGCTCATCTTCAGAGTTTTATGGTCAGGAGTCTCTGTCAAAAGCTCACTCTTAAGCTCAGGGGCACACATGAGAGCACACCAGTGGGTACAAAACATGTACTGCCCAACTGACTGAGCCCTATCACAGTTCTGGGGCTGGAAAGCCAAAATAAGATGTCAGTATAGGCTCAGGTGGAAGTGGCAGATAGTGGTGAGGGATGTCTCCAGAATCTAAGAGCATTTCAGTCTGTGGCATCTGCTGATTGCATCATTTCAGGCTGCTGTTTTTCTGGTCTGCATTTGAGAGGCAGATGAATTATGGGAATCAAACAGGAGGATGGGTGATTTCTTTCAACTAGTGGCAGGATGGGCTGTATTTACAGTTTGTCCTGGCCTGAGTTTTGAAGGTGAAAGTAGAGCTTTTCCCATTTAAAGCAGAAGTTTTATTCACTTACTTGAACAAGGGCTCAATTCTGGCATTGGTCTTTTTAATACATTTTCTGAAAGCTGCTTAAGTCATGGAGTGCTTGGAGCTGTGCTTCCAAGAAACGTAATGAGTTTATCTGAAAAACCCAAACCAACAGTCCAGCAAACTTTTATTGGATTAGTAAGCTGAATTGGTTTAGAAAGCATCTGGTGATCAGCAGGCCAAGTTCCAGGAACAGCCTGGGGTTGCATGCTGTGGAGGGGAGGGACTCCATGGCCCTTCCCTTACATTGGCAGTGGATGGTGGCAGCTCTGCTGGAAGTACAGCCAGAGCACTCCACGGGGTTGCATTTCATCCCCAAATGTGCAGTGAGTAGTTACTGATGAGCAGTTACTGAAGTTGCTTTACACAGGCTGCATTTGCACACTCTGTTACAACCCCGTGCTTGGGGTGGCAGTAGTGCATGTTAGTTGTGACCGGTTAGTTGGCCATAGGCTCTGGAATATGGACCCAGCTTGGGTCTCTGTGGTTGGGACAGGAAGCCACAGTCCTTGCTGCAGCTGCTGGTGCAGACCACATCTCACACTGCAGTGTCTTGTCTTTGTTTAGACATTTGCTGATAGTGGTCAGAGCTGGTGCACGGGCTGCTGTACTGGGCAAAGCTGGCTGGTTTGGCTGTCCATATGGGAATTATGGCACAGACAGGATTCACAGGGGCTGCCACCACCTGATTTTGAAAGCAGTTCTGTCTATCACAGGATGAATTGTAGTTTAGTTTGTCTCTGCAGCCTGGTGTAGTCAGGTATAACTGATACCAGGTGGCTGCCTTTGCTGTTAAGCTTTTCTGAAGCACCCACACAACTTGATAAATCAGTACCACAAATGCAGAGTTTTGCTTATTCTGAGGTGGTGCAGGTTTGGTTTCAGAGTACAGAGACGCTTCAAGAATTTCATGGATATTGCCTTAATCAGAATTCACCATACCACATATTAGTCTGGACATTCTCTTTATTAAGCAGTGACACATTTCTCATGATAATGAGAAAGAACAAGGCTTCAAATAAGCATCAGTACATTAAAGAAATAGCTGGATGGGTTTTTTTTTTGACCATGCAATCTGAACTTCCTCTAGGCAGGTCTAGGCAAGGGGAAGTAAAAATCCCAGTGGCTGCTCTGTGCTGATACTCCAGCAGTTGT
The DNA here is from genome assembly GCA_013397135.1 of Pachyramphus minor. Classification (NCBI taxonomy): domain Eukaryota; kingdom Metazoa; phylum Chordata; class Aves; order Passeriformes; family Tyrannidae; genus Pachyramphus; species Pachyramphus minor. The sequence continues at coordinate 733,279 of VYXB01003596.1, read as the reverse complement.
TAGGTCTGGAAAATGACTTATGTTTTGTGCCTTGAACTTTCCTATGTCTTAAATAACAACCTGTCCCTGCTTCACAGGAAAGCTGAGAGCTGTTACGTGTCCTGTATTCTAACCACCTTCTTGACATATCGGTTAAATTTGGGAAAACCTCTAAAGGTCATCTCCTCAAAATGTTTTAGAAGATAAGCCAAGGTATTTTACATGCTTTATACATGTGAACTGGAGAACCTGAGGATTTTAAGAGCATCTACTTGCACTTTGAATTTTCCAGGTCGCTTTTTGAATGTAGTCTTTGTATTTTATTGCTTTTGTAGTCTCTGATCTTTTTGTGTTTAAAAGCATTGATCAGAATATAAAGCCTTAAGAACCTGTTAATAACTGTCTTTTACCTGGAGATCAATGCCTGCTTTCACCTGTTTGTTCATGGTTTTCCTATTTCTCATGATGCTCTTCCAGTTTACTGAATAAAGTCGAAACTGCTGTTAAAATGGGAATTCCTGCCATCAGTGTTGGTCTTTGTGAGTCTTTGTGAGTCTGTGGGCTCCCCACACCTTCGGGAGTGAAACTCCAGGGCAGTGAAGTCCTACAGCAAGGCTCCAACAAGTCTTCTTGATGCAGCTTTCAGGGCACTGCAGATGTTTCTTTTGAAGGGCTGTTTAATAGGATAAATATACCCAGGCTCCCCATTCCTCTGCAGTTACTCACAATGTAAAACTGTCGTGCCAGGGATTGGGTTACCACCTCGAGCTGTCTCCCCATATGTGAGCTGGAGCTTCATTTCTTCCTGAAGGTGGGGGAGAGAAGAACTTCTTTGAACCTAATGAGATTTTAAAGTTTGGATTCAGGGGTTTTGCAAGAGGCTGCTCAGATGAGGCTGCAAGCTCAGAGTTCAGTTCTGGATGTGCAATTCCCCTTGTTCATTTAGGGGATAGCAAAAATCAAGGATTTTAATTCAGCATCTTACGGGTGTTAAGAGAAAAGGGCTGGAGAATGTTTTGTGATTCTGCAAATGAGTGGTCTGCAACTTGAGTATAAAGTCCATGTCCTCACTTAGAGCTGCCTGTATGTCTGTCTTGCTTCTTATTTCCATTTGCCAACCCTCTAGGAATCTGCTGCTGCCCTAAACCAGCAAAACTTGTAGCAGTTCTACTTATTTGGATAAATAGAGGTGGGGGAAAGAGCAGGGGAGGTGCAGACACGTGTTCTGTGCAGCTGCAGTAGGGAAATCACTGTAGTTCATGCTCAGACATCTCATCCTGATTTCCCATTGTGCTGTGTCTGGGCTGTCATGGACGTGTGGCACAAGAGATCTGGGGGAGATGGAACTCTGTGCCTGAATGCATTTGCCTTCTGTGGTGGCTGGATGAAAAATCCTGTCTCCAGTGTCACTCACTTCCCAGATGTCCCATGCAAGAAGCAGAGCTACAGGGAACGTGCAGTTTGACGGATGCACAGATGTGGCTTTCAGCTGTTGGAAATGAAAGGCTGATATCTGAGTCATTTGAAGTGTTTTGCTTCAGTTATGCTTCCGTTTCCTTCCCAGCAGCAGATGAGATGTAGAAGAAAATTGACCACCATCCTTTTGATCTACTTACCATATTGATAATGCTGTGATTTGCTGTGTCAGCGTGGCTTAATAATCCTCAGTTCTTGAGAGAGATGAACTGCACGTGGAAATCTGAAGCCGTTTTCTCTTGGCAATAATGTTGTAGTCTTTGAGCTCACTGAGGATGCTGTGTCCCTTTAGCCCTCACACAGGCTGGAGCTACCCTGGACACACAGCAGTAGAAGGCTTCTCCTTGACAGAGGAAAACAAATTTAGATTTCTCTAAATTGCCTCACTTAAAAAAAAAAATCTTAGGCTGCTTATGAATGGTGGAAAACTATTTAGTGCTTGAGGAAAAATTAGCATTGAAAAGCTGCTTGATGTTGGTTGGCAAATGTGAATTTGTCGATGCCTTGTCATGTAGGTTTTTACAGAACTAATGCATAATGTTCTGCTTCACTGTGTCACCTTAATCCAAGAGCATTTTTGAGATGCACAGGAATGGGAGAGTGAACAAAGTATCCTTCCATATGCATGGGAAGATGTATCTGAATATATATATATATATATATATCTTCTTAGTAACTTCATTTCTTTAAGGGGGCTGAGTGCAGCTAAGATTTCTGGAAAAGGATGTTGATGCATCAGTACTGAGGGGCCCTGGTGTTACTCATTCCTGTTCCATATCTTAGAGCAGTGCTGAGATCCCCAGGCTGGCGTTACTGCTCTTTGTCAGGCAGAGCTGGGATGTGGGAAGCTGAGGAATGTGCCCCTGGCTGCACACAGGCCGTTCCTGCTGGAGGATACTGTGTTTGCAGGACAGCGAGTGCTGACACGCAGGGATGGCAGAAGGAGGCCGGGTTGGAGCCCCTGGAATGTGTGTGAGCTGTTCCTCGGCCCACAGAGGTGTTGGGCTGGGGAGATAGCGCAGGAATGTGCAGTCTATAACGTGAACTGGTAAATGGGGCTTATCCTGAGGTATTGTCCTGCTCTTCCACCTTGCTGATTTTCTTGGTAAAACAGCTTTTTCTTAGTGGTTCAATGCATTGGACATCAGCTTGAGAGTTCTTGTCCTGAGCTGTTGAAATGAGCAGCAGAGCTTTGGCAAATGCTGGGAAGTCCCCTGAAGCAACACAGTTGGTATGAAGGGTCACTCATTCATACCTAATGTAGGTGCAGAACTGTGTGTGGGATTTGTAGACCAGAATCCCAAGGAGCTCATAGTTAATAATTTTTGGGAAAAGGGAGGGAAGTGAAAAGAAGCAATGTCCTTGGACCTCCAGGTGCCTTCTGCTTTATAGGAGTAAAGATATCAAAAATGATATCATTCTTTAACTGTCCCTCCTCCACAGGACAATTCATGTTGAAAAACCACTTGAATGCAAACACCAGTGTCCTCCCATACTGGGGAGGATGTGGTTTGGGTGCCCTCAGGCCTGACTGTGATTTCAATTGAGCATGTAATTTTTGGGTTGCCCAGTGGAGGGAGGAGGACTCTGTCCTTCTGTCTCATGTTTGCACGCAGCTTCATCAGGTGCTTGGCCAAGTTGCCTGAGCCCGTGGAGGACCAGCTGTGCACACTCTGAGATGCTCTTGTGCTGAGTCAGGGTTTTATCAGCTCTGTGACTGCTCCAGCATAGCCACGACAACCAGGAGCACCTGAGTTGGTAGTATTTTAGCAGGTTTTCCTTCTTACACCCCACTGAGCAGCACACTGCTAATGGAGTGGAAAATACAGGTTTCTGTATGCACAGCCCATGCCTGGGAGTAGGCTGAGCTCTACCAGGTCTTTGAAAACTGGACTGTGATTCTGCTCCATGCACATGTCTGTGAGTTGACATTTTGTCTGTGGGTTGTGTTAGTAGCTTGCTGTAGGGGTGAGAGTGGAAAGAGGGGTGATCCTGTGGAGGAGCAATGGCTTGAAAATCTAGTATAACCCTGTCTGGCTTACTTTATCTCTGCAAAATTGCTAAATCTGTCCTCTAGAGATAAATAAATCTATGGTATTTATCTTTGGGAGATCCTGCCTCCTGGAGCTGTGCCTGTAGCGTTGTAGAGAGTCTTTGGGGCAGTGGTTTAGAGCGGGTGAGGTCAGTGTGTGGTTGTTTGCAGAGCTCTGGGCGGTAGCCCCGGGACTCTGCAGTGTGTTGGTGTGAGATGCAGCTCCATGGGGCGGGTGCAGCACACGTGGCACCGACAGAAAGTTTGTGTGCCTGTAACGGGGACAGGTTCCCGGCTCTGCGAGCCTCACCGGGTGAGGTGAAGGGAGTGCCAAAGTGGGCACTGCTGTGGGGTTTCCTTGCTCTGTCCGTGTGAGGATGTGGTGGTGCCCTCTCATGGATGGTGTCTGTGGGAACTGGCTTTAGGATGATCCAGTCAGCTGCTTCCTACGGGTTGGGGGAGACTAAGTGGATGATTAACACCTCTGCAGCGCTGTCCCTCAGGAGTCACCTTGGGCAGGAACACTTCATTACCCAGCAAATCGATTGAGCCTTTAATATTTCTGTTTAAGCATTTAATATTCCATTTAAGGAGCAGCCACTGTAGTGAACTCAGTGCTGTGACACGAGGTGCGGCACTGCACAAGGCACAGCATCCCTGTCATAGTTCATCAGGCTACAGCTGCTGGTCCCATTTGTGAGTGGCACACCTTTTTTCCATTAATAAATCTCCCTTCTTTCCCACTATCTCTTAACTCACATTGTCTTCTGGTAGTGTTAAAAACTGCACAAATCCTAAATGAATGCACAGTGCTTTTGGACCTCTTGGGATGAGGTTCTGCATGGAAAACAAAGCGTTAATCCCTTTGGTTGAGGTGTTTTGTTTTTTGGTTTTTGTTTTTGTTTTGTTTTGTTTTTTTTTTGTTGGGTTTTGAGTAATTGCCTCAAATCACGCTCTGGACTGCAGAACTCCTTGGGTTGACCTCCAAGGGAGCGATTTGCAGCCCGTGCCTTCCTTCGGGCAGGGTGATGCCCGTGGGGCGGGATGGGCTCGGTGCCACCGCTCTCCCCTGCCCTCCCCGGGGACGTTCTGCTGCCGGTGTTGGACCCTTTAAACGGGCGCAACTTCCCATTCCAGCAGAGCTTCGGGAACCTGTGGTTGCTGATGGGATTGGATCCGGAAACAGCAACTGGGAGGGACGCAAAGGGGGAAGATCTTCCCTGTGCCGTGGCTGCGGGCTCGGAGGGATCGGCTGGGGCGCAGGGAAGGGGGGGGACACAGGGTTTGCAGAACTTGGGGGCGACCAAGCACAAGGAGAGGTCCTTTTCCACCGGGAAACCGGCGTGTGAGCGCCTGTCCTGCCCTGGCTTGCGCCTTTCCTGCCCCGCCGGATTGGGGTGGTGCCTTCGTATGGCTGCTTCGGTATCAGTTGTAAAACTGGGGTTTAGTTTGAGTAACCGAGTGATTCCTTTCCAGTCTTTTCTCCTCCCTCCACTTCCCGTTCCCCGGCTCTGCCTTGTTTGCTCAAGTCAGGAAAGGGGAGGGTATGGGGGAAGTTAATCATTAGTCTTAACTCCTTCGGAGCCATGGGGCCGAGTGCTCCTGGTATTCCCAGACCAATCTTCTGCAGACTTGTAAAAGTAAAGGGGTTCGTGTAGCTGGGCTTACTCTGTGTCCGTAGCAAAGGGCAGTGGGTTTCTGTCCCATGGACCATCCAGCACAGCGCTGAGCAGAGCTGGGCAGTTTTGAGGCAAAACAGTTACAGCTGCCTGTCCTGCAGTAAGGACTGGAGGGTGGAAAAATGGTTTGGGTCCCCTCTGAGGGGCTGGAGGAGCCCAACACTCTCACGGGATTTTCACTTCCTGGTGGAGTTTGATTTGCCTTTGTCATTGGAGGGGAGAAGCAAAAACCACTCCTTCTCGGCCAGCACTTCGCTGGGAGGTTGTGTGCATGAAACCTCCAGTCACAGGACCTGCCTGACTGTAGGAACTGCAGCTCATCGGCAGTTCCCTGGAGGTATGTGCCTTTCACTCTGGAATCCACCAGCTGTTCTTTTGCTTAAAAAGAAGATTCAGTTCATTTTTCCCCAGCTGCAGAATGCTTGTATCCTGTCAGAGAATCTGCTTCTGGGGTATTTTGGCCCCTCTAGGAAGATGCCTGTAACTTAAATGGTTTGGAACATATTTTTAACTAAATGAGAGGTGTATAGAATTAATTTAACACAATATTTAATTTGCTAATGGCTATATTCTGTCCTCTGAGTGCAGGACCACTTATTTTTCTTTTTCTTTTGTGAAGCTTTGGGTTTTGGAAGAGCGAATATAAAAGCAGCACCTTCCTCATCTTGTAATGCTGTAATACTGTTCTCTTTTAATGTATTTTCTTGAAGGCTTGCTAAGTGCATTGGCTGCTGTGGTCTGCTGTGCTCAGAGGTGGTTCAGGGCTGGCAGGTGCTGCCCTGGGAGCTGTGGGCAGCCATTAGGGCGAGCAGTTGCTCGGTTGCTATTCTGGTGCCACCAGATAACTCCAGGTCCTTGTGACCCCGGTGGGGGACACTGCAGGACAACCACGTTCAGGGTGAGCCCTCACACCCCACACCTGAGTGTGAGTACCTGCTGTGTGTGGGAGAAAGCTCCTGCTGAGACTAAAGGCAGCTGGGTCTGCACAGGGGGACCCAGGGGGGTTCATGGAACCTCCCCTCGTAACTCTGCTGAAGCTGTGTTATTTTCTGGCTGAACTCCACATCTCCAAAGGGACCTGCCAGGTATGTCCCAATGCTCCTAACAATCAAGAGTGCTGGTGTCCCTGGTGAACTGACTCCTCTCTAACAGCCTTGACAAGGTGTGTCCGAGTGCTGCTGCCCCAGCGGAAAGCTGGGAATGCAGCCAGGGAGGCTTTCTTTAGAAAGTGAGCACAGCACAGACCTGCAGGCGCTTGCTAGAGATCCCCCTCCAGGGACTGCAGTGGGCTTTGCAGGGTGGGCTCACAGGGTAGAAGATCCAACAGGTTGGGATTTGCCTGTGGGTCACCGCAGAGGAGGTCAAGGTTGGGAATGGGCAGAGGATAGTTTGCAGGGAGAAATCTGGAAAGCTGGGAATGCCTTTTTTTATGCCTTGTCTCTGAGGGAGAGCGTTTTTCAGCGTTAGCATTTCTGAGAGGTGCAAACTGTGTGACGTGGGTTCTCTCCCTGGCATGAGTGACAGTGTTTTAGCTGGTGGAAGTTTTCCTTCTCTTCAGGAATTTGTGAGCAGTCTCCACCCAGCTAGTTGAGAATTGTTTCCAGGAGAAGAAATGGTGTTTACCTGGCAGCCTCTGGAAACTAGTTAACTGTTTGTATGAGGTACTGAGAGGGACTTGTATTAAGAAAACGGAAGCACGTACTTCTGCTGCACCAGTGGATTGATCTAAACGCTTCATGCTTCTTCCACTACCTTAGACTCTGGAGAAAACACCTCCTGAGATCTTGTTTCCTGCAGAAAGCAGTGCCTGCGGCCACAGTAAATGACTCCGTGATGATGTGGGGCCTGTAATTAGTCTGTGTCAATATCCTGTTGCGAGTAGATCTCAGGGCAGGTTTTGCCTGCCTTGCTCTTCTGCAGGGGACAGTGGGACTACAGATCCCTGTTGTTGGGTGGTTTTCCAGTTCAGACAAAAATCTGAGACTGACACAGCTGTTCTGTCTGCTTTGTTACATCTTGATGTTTTCTTTGTAATAGAAGTTTGATTAACTTGTTCATTGCTGGGCAGCAGTAATGGTTTTCAGGGCATTTGGTAGATTACCCTAGTTGGAAGGTCTTCCCAAAAACCTTCTGATATGGATACTTTGAATGAGAAGAAGGAGACAAAGCTGTAGTCCAGGCTTTTACCATTTTGGTTTCTCTTTATTTGCTTTCCTGCAGACGCCTTACTGGCAGACCTGGAATCCACCACCTCACATATCTCCAAGCGACCAGTGTTTCTCACAGAGGAAACACCTTACTCCTATCCAACTGGAAACCACACGTACCAGGAGATTGCTGTGCCCCCTCCAGTGCCCCCACCACCTTCCAATGAGGCCCTGAATGGAACTGTGATCGACCCCTTAGACCAGTGGCAACCCAACACACCCAGATACAGCCACCAGCAAGTAAGTGGATGTGGGAGGGGTGCAATGCTTGGTTTGTGGGTGCAGTATCTCTCAAGAAAGTAAAGAGGAGGAATAGGAAGAAGTAAGGATGGGTGGCTATGAACAGAGTGGGAAATGGGGAGAGGTGTGGGTTTTTATTAGAACTAACTGGCTGGAGGAAATGGCACAAAAGAATTTGAAACCCATCGTCATTGTTTGACAAAAAGGTGGCGTGATGAGATTAGTGTTAGTCATCTGCCTTGTAGCCTGTGGGAAGACTGGGGGTTTCCAGCACAGAGCTTCGACTCATATGCAAGTCTGAAGTAAGTGGAGAACAGTTGTTCTTGGTGTAGCTCATCTGATAAAGGCTGGCTTGACTAAAGAGTAGATTTTTAAAAAAATTCTGCTGGGCTTTGTTCTGCCCTATCCACGTGTGGGTTTGCAATGCAGTAATGTACATATTTGCTTTGTGTTCTCCGTTTCCAATGCAAATCTCATTTCCACAGCCTCAGTCCCAGTCTCCTATATACAGCTCAAGTGCCAAAAGCTCCAGTGCCTCAGTTCCCAAAGACGGGCTCAGCTCTCCTTCTCCCCGTGCCAGTGAAGAGGAACACGTCTACAGGTATCTTGTCCCTGTTAAGAGATAAGCCTGACTCTCAGCTTGAGCCTGGTGTGGCTCAGGCTGCCTTCTATAAGTGGAAACAAGCACTGCTCCCCGGGTGTGTTAGGTTGCCCTGTGGCAGTTTTGATTACCTCTTTTGCAACACCCCACCTTAACTTTCATGCTCACTTCAAATGCTGACCTGGCCCTTTGGCTTGCTCAGCTGCAAGAGGTTAAGGATCCATCAGACAGAGCAGGATCTGGATTGTGTTGTGAAGGATATGACCCAGACACAAGTGACAAATCCATCCTCCTGTTAAGCAACACAAAAGTTCTTTAGGAGATGGGTGGCTTTTGGGTCGATTAAATCAGGGAACTCAGTACCTGTGCAGTGACTTGAATTTTCAGGTACATTTGAAGCTCTTACAATCTATGTCTCAGTAGGTGGTTGATAGATAACAAGTTCATACTCACAAAGGTAACTGCTCTTACTCTGAGAGACTGGAGGAGTAGCCTGTGCAGTGGGACAGACCTTTCTGCTGACATGGGGATGAGGGAGGAAGAGGCTGTCAGAACTTCATCCTGGACACCTTTTTACAGGGTGGAGACTGGTGTTTCTTTGGTGTCATGTTCTGACCATGCCAGCTCTTTCTGCTGAGCAGGAAGTTGCTTCCAAGCAGAACTAACTCTAGGTAGTGGCAGACCTAGCCAGAGGTGGCCCAATAGAGGCAGTAATTGTAATTTTTTCAGATGACTCTATGCAATTAGCATGAAATGGAGGTAATTACAGCCATAAGTCCTCCTGTACAAGGGTCTGGCATGGCTTGGTTCTGCTGTGAATTGTAGCTGTTGTGTGGGTTTGGGATGAAGTATGTTCTCCTCAGATTGAAGTTGTGGATTTTTAAGCCTGAAGATAACGATAAGTGCCCTTATGGAATTCATAATTGTCACTGGTGTTACAGGTGTCAGAGTCCTTAAACCTGTTAGTTATTAACTTTCTGAGCATAACGTGGTCCTGTGCACTAGGCAGAAGTTCCCATTTTGGATTTGTCTTTTTGATAAAACGAGGACCTCTAGAGCATTAGAAGTTGTTCTTTTGTTTGTAAAACTAGGAGAAAAAAATTTCCCTGCCATTGACAATGGGAGGAAGAGTGTTACCACAGTGTAATTACTATAAAAATGACTGCATTGGTGCTAAATTTTGCCTTGAAACACTTTGCAGTTCTATGTGGTAAATGATATCACCCATATAAGATCATCTGTAATTACAGCCAATGTTTTATACATGCATATGTATTTAAGAAATACATCAGATTACTTTCTTATAAATTGTTTAGAGGTCCCCAAATTAAAGCTTTGAGGACCTGAGTGTTACAAGAGGTTATCACATAACCTATTGCTTCTGAGTTTTTGCTGATAGAGTGAGGTTTGTACTTTGCCTCTCTCTCCAGTCTGTGCTAGCCCAGCATTCCCTCACTTCAGGGAGGAGGGTTTTGCTGCTTGGTGTGGTGTCAGCAGAAACAAGTAATTTTCCTGTGTGTGAGCTAATGGTTCTGCTGCTGTTCTGTGCATTTCAGCTCTGCAGACAGTTAACTCTTTCCTACAGGGATGGGCTAAAATAAGTCCTAAAATAAGGCCCTGTCCATCAATGTTCCATCCAATATTTCTTCATGACTGACAGCTGGAGATGTGACTAATCAGTGGCTGTGTTTAGTCATGACACAAAGCACACATCTTCTTTCCCCCAGAGCTAAAAGCATCAGCCTGAAAAGAGCACAGTACATGTGTAAACTTTGGGAACCTGATGCGAGTTTCCCTCCATCCTTGTGCTGTATCTTGACGCAGAAGTTTCACATTTCCCTTTATCTTTAGTTTCCCGAACAAGCAGAAGTCTGCGGAACCATCTCCCACCATGACCAGCTCCTCTCTGGGCAGCAACCTCTCAGAACTGGACAGACTCCTCCTGGAACTGAATGCTGTTCAACATACACCCACCAGTGGCTTCCCAGCAGGTGAGGAATAGCAAAACATTTGGTATTAGTGGGTACTTTTATTCTCAGAATAGTAGCCTGGTTTTTCCTTCCAACATCCTTTCTGGGGGAGACTCCTCCAGCCCTTGATCAAAATTTCCTTTAATATGGGTGGGGCACCCTGCTCAAAGCAAGGCCATCTTCAAAACTGGCTCTGACTAAAGTTGCAAAGTTATATTAGATTGCTCAGGCCCTTGCACTGTTGGGTTCTTAATATCCTCAAAGATGGATGTTCCACAAGACTTCTGGACAGTCTGTTGTTCTTGCCTGTAATGACCATGTATGTGTGGAACTGGGGCTCTGAAGGGCTCTTTTCTGCTCCTCTTTCTTCAGATGAAGCTGGCAGAAGCCCATCACTGCCCAGCGTGGCTGGACCTCACTACGTTGTCCCAGAGAACAGCAGCTCTGGGGGAGGGAAGGCTGCACCCCCGACAAAGGAGAAGCCAAAGCGAAACGGTGCCCGAGGGATCGAAGATGTGCGTCCCAGTGTGGAGAGCCTGCTGGATGAGCTGGAGAGCTCCGTGCCAAGTCCAGTGTGAGTCATGGTTTGCTGGTTGCAGGCTTGGTTGGGGTGGGACAGGACCCTGTGGGATTGGTGGCTGTAGTGTAGGGGCAGCTGCTGCAGGAGAGCAAGGGATGGAAGATGGGCTTTGTCTAAAGGGTCAGAAATAAAGTGTACACGTGAAGATGCTGCTGCTCTGTTACCTGCTCCTGGGTGAAAAGATGCATAAGTCATGTGTGAGAGGTGGGTTGTTAAAACTCAGCTGACCACAGATGCCCACAGCCTGACAAAATGAGTGTTCAGTCATTGTCTGTGTCTTGGTGGTGTGTGTGTGCACTTGAGACTGGGCAGAGGGGCAGGGCCAGATTGTGTAACACGGGGAAGCTGGGGGAGGGCTGGCCAGGGTGGGCTGTGCTGAGGAAACTCCTCATTCTCTGCTTTCTCAGGGGAGCAGAGGGACTTACAGTCTCAGAGTGCCCTCCCAGGCTTAAAAGCACTCTCTTTTAATTTTATTTTATTCTTTTCCCCTCCCAGGCCTGCCATCACTGTGAGCCAGGGGGAGGTGAGCAGCCCCCAGCGGGTCACTGCCAGTCAGCAGCAGACCCGCATATCTGCTTCCTCAGCTACACGAGAACTGGATGAGCTGATGGCATCTCTCTCTGACTTTAAGGTATCCTGTCAGAACACCTCAATATACTTTATCTTGTCCCTCCCCACCCCCAGTCTCTCTTGCCTGTTAGCCAGGTCTGCTGACCTTGTTTGGTCTCCAGAATGCCCTCTTTACCTCTCACACTTGCCCTGAGAAACTTCCTATGGTGTATCTGTGCTTTCTGAGTGCTGCTGTAGGTGTTCTTGACTGCTATAAATTCTCATCACTGGCAGGGTAAGACAGTTCTGGCATCTGTTTTTCCTTCAGTTCTGCAGTTTGTCTGTTTGCCAGAGATAATGAGCTTTTGTTACTGCTCAGTACAGGGTGAATTATTTTGCTGTGCTAAAACTTAATGAGAAGGAGGGGGCATGGGACACCACTCTGCTTACTGACAGAGAACAGGCCCTTCTGTTCTGTGGGATGACCCTCCTCTCTGGAGTGTGTTTACCCTGATGTGCTTTCCCTGAGAAGGATCTTCCAGGCATGTGATGTGAGCACTGAAGCCTTCGCATGAGACAGTTGGAGATTTCAAAGGTTTTATCTTAGAACATAAAACCTCTTATTCACCTGAAAATGAAATTAAAGTTTGAGCCTCTTGTGGGGGCAGAGGATGGCAAATACTATTCAGACTGTTGTTTGGAAATTAAACTATTGTGACTGAAATAGCTGTTCTTTTCCAATACAAGTAGCACATAAAAATCCCATAATAGCATAATTCCAGGAGTAGCTTGCCTATGGTCCTCTTGATACATGAGGCACTTGGCACTTGGATACCTTGTTCTTCATTTGTATAGGTATGTTATCATTCCTGCATTAGATGATTAACTGTGGAGGTTATTTTCATGAGACTTCATTTACCCCTAATCATAGCAAAATGAAAACTATTTTCTCACTTTCTACTTCCAACTGCTTTTCTTGTAGCCTTATTAACTATTGACTTGAATTTGTTCTGAGAGAGGTGGAAAAGGCAAATATACTAGATATTCTCTTTGTTAGGTTTGCCTTTCTTACATACACATGCAAGTCTGCTTTCTAACCCTAAGAAAGTCTCTAACTTCCTGTTTTATCCTGATATGGAAGATTCTGCCAGTAGTTGGTGTTTCCTGCTAGTGCTGAGCTCCATCCCTTCCTAGATGACTTTAGGTGGGGCAGCCAGAGCTGAGATGTTTTGTGAGGAGAGGCAGAGGGGACATTCAGTGACAGCTTTGCTGTTCTCTCTGTGCCATTTGGGTTCCAATGAGGTCACTACAATACCCAGAGTTGTGACCAAGTGTGTGAGTTCAGAACCCAGCAGTGAACACACACACTCTGAGGGGCTTGGCTTCCCTTGTGCTTGCTAGAATGGAACTCAGTCTGCCATTTCTGGCACATGCATTTGATTTTGTGAGAATATGGGACTTACTGTTTTTTTTAGACTTAGTGAAGTGTGTATTCAGTCAATTGCAAATATTGACACCTTAGTCTTGCCTTTTTTCTCCATATTAGGTCCTAGGGTGTAGTGCAGGGGTATCCACAAGCATCTGTTCAGCCCGGTTGAAGCACTGCAGTGTTGTGAAGCTGGAGAGAATTCACACTTGTGCTGCTGGCATTCCCTGCCCTGCCCCTTCCGTGTGCTCTGGGAACTGAGCACAGTGGCCTTGTGCCCTGCTGCTTTTATCAGGGCTCAGAAAACAAGCTCAGGGTGTGGCTGCTGCCACCAACCTTTGCTCCCAGGTGAGCTCTTGGCAGCTGAGAATGACCTTGCCCAGCACAGGTGTTTTCCTGGCAAGATACAAGGAGGGGACATTTTTAAGTGTGAGTGTTCCAGTACTTTGCAGTCTTGAATCTCCAGTAAAACCTGTGTGACAGAGATGAGCTGCTTTCTACTGCCTGCCTTCCTGGCTTGGTTTCTGGTTGACCTCTGAGAGCAAACTGAAATGGAGAAAGATTTTAAGATTTAGGCTTTACAAACACAGCAGTAGTATTTTTGTGAGGCGTTGAGATCATCTGTGAACGAACATTCTTCCTGGAGCACAAATAACATGGTTTCTGTGATCATTTTCCTTTTCTTAATGATGTCATTGACTGTTTTTAAGTTATTTTTCTTTTGTCTTGTCCTCCAGGTTGCTTCATCTTCCTTTCAGTCCTCTTTGTTTGGTTATACCTCCTCTGTTTGTGTCAGCTAATGGTGTTAGCTTGTCTGTAAACAGGTATTCTGGGCTGTGCCAGTCTCTGAATATAGGTTTTTCCAAAGGTGAAAGATGAAAGGCTACTGTTTGAGTACCAGACCTATGTGTGATTGCAGGAAATAGGACAGAAAACCCAAGTATGCCATGTAATTAGCTGGAGTTGGTTGTTGGTACAACTAGAAGTTGCAGTAGATGGGAGGAGTGGAGGACACTGGTGCTTGATTTCTCTGGTACTCCAGAGTAAGAGGTGCAGTTACAGGCTGATACATCACACTTTTATCATCTTTTGCTCACTTTAATGAGTTGCTCATTCTTTTTGCTTACAGAGTCCATTTGATTTTGGTTATCTAGCTCATCAGTCAGCAGGCACTGAGATCACTAAATGCACTTGTTTTTTCACCCTCTGCCATTTCTGTGTAATGTGATGCCTGCTTACTGCATACCTGGATGCTGGTAGTTAACTGTTCTGTTACATTTGGGTGCTTACCCAGTGCTCTTTATTTTGGAACTGGTGTGTTTTTGATATGTTGGAAATACTGGCTTTTGAGCAACATGTTAGTCTTGCCTTGAAAATGACTGACTTCCTTGGGAAGTCTGGAAGCTGTGAACCACAGCATCAAACCAGGGTACTCTTACAAGTGCATCCAGCTTGGGCAGAATACTGGGAAATTACCTCTTTTTTTACTGAATATACTTGTGGTGGGCCTTGCTGTGCTACTCAGGGAGAAGAGCAGTCTGAAATGAATTTTGGTCTCCTATTGCTCTTCCCTTTCTGGGCGCTGCTGTTGTGACTTTGCTAATATATGTGTGTGTGCCAGCTCCTGGCCCCTCAGGATGGCAGCAGCTTAGGGCAGCTCAAGGTTATGACTTCTCCATCTACTGATGGGGTTTATGTATGTTGTGGTTAATTTTATCCTTTTATTCATAATAAGAATCTCAGAAAGGTAAGTAGAGACTGAGATACCATACGTGAGGCTTAGGAAGTTATGTGCCCTGCTACCTTACAGCATAAGGATCTGACTGCTTGAGGCTTCTTTGGAAAATATAACTAGGAAATCAGAGCAGGTCCGGATAGCTCTTGGATTTGGAAATCCTTTGTGGATACATTTTTAAAACAGAAAGCTCAGGGTTGGTCTTAGGTTGACCTGCTGTCTGAGTTTGTCCAAGCCACTGTTCTCATTTTCCCTTTTTAAGAAAAAAGGAATAATACCAGTTTGTTTCCTACAGTTTAGCCAGGAACCACTGGAAATGGGGCAAGAAGGACCCATGATCTTTTGTTTTCAAAAGATGCTGTAAGTTAAGGAGAACCAAACCCACTGCATTAGTTGCTCTTCACAGAGTGTATTTTGGATCAGAGTTAATACTGATTTTATTACAATGTCAACGTGGAGACTTTGGCCTGAGGGAAAGATGTTAATCTGCCACCTAAGCAATGCTCACAAGGGCATGGAGTGACTGACAGACTCATATAGATTCAGTGTGTGCCACGTCCAAGGTGAGATTAGTGATGTGAATAGAACAAAGCCTGTGTCATCTGCTCTTGCTGTGAATGCCCTGAAGCTTTGTTTTCACTGCCATGAACTCGGCCAACTGGAGCATTTTATTAGTGTATCAAGAAGAAAATGTCATGCTTTGTTCTCTTCATTGATTGCGTTTTTTCAGCTTTGAAATATAAAATTCACGTGTCTGACTGTTAATAAGTTGAAAAAGTGACCTTTCCTCACAGCCCAGACATTCCTGGGTTTGTGTCTGGCTTCCCAGTGGCCGTGACGTGCCCCTGTCACAGCTGCAGGTGAACACGTGAGCTGTCACTCAGGAGGAGGCACAGGAAAAGGATCTCGATGGCTGCAGAACTCATGTGAAGATCAGTGCAATGTCATACTGGTTCTGCTCTTTGATATCTCACTTTCTTTCCTTACTCCTGGAAGTAAGACTTTGGATCAACATGGCTTTTTGATTTGGAAGTTTTTGTTAAAATGCTTAATTCTTTGCTTTTTTTCTCCCTATTCCTTACCTCTGCCTTTATCTCTTTCTCTCCTTATTCCTTCTGTCTCCTTTTTGCAGACTAGTTCCACTATGTCTCTGATTTCTGAACCCTCCCTAGAACCGGTTCCCAGCTCAGCAAGTGCAGACTCCAGCGACACTCCTCCCAGTGTAACAGTGCTGCCCCATCCCAGACACCCTTTTGCAGCTCCCAGTGGGGACTGGACAGTGCCAACACGTGCCCCCTCAGCAGAACTGTGCGCTGAGGGAGGCAGTGACACTGCAGTGCTGGCTATTCCAGGGCATCCTGCTGCCCCTCCACCAGTGCCCCGTTTGACACAAACAGTCCCTGTGCCCCCACCACGCAGCTCTTCTGGTTATGCTACTCGTGGGGAGCAGGTGACTTCTGCAAGTTTGGCTCAGCTGAGCAGAAAGCCTGACTTTTCTAGAAACTCCTCCCAGGCTCTGCCAGCTTCCAGTGTGGAGCTTCTCTGTAGACCTGCTGATGTGCAGGCACGAGGCCTGAGCTATGATTTGGCAAAAGAGACTGAGAAGAAGGAGCAGAGAATTGACCCCAAAATCTCAAGTGTACCCATTTCAAGTGTTTTAAATGGTCAGGAGAAGGGGCAGGTACCCAAAGAGCTGGACCAGCAGGGAGCATTCAGGGACAAGTCAGGCCTTTCCTGCCAGGGCAGAAGTGTGGAAACAGCTTTAGATGAGCTGTGGGCCCTGGAGCTGCCTGCATGTGCACCAGAGATACATGCAAAGAATGACAGTGTTTTGGATTCTGTTTATGAACCCTCTGTTGTTGCCCTGGATCGGTGGGATGTCTTCCCAGACACGAAAAACCAGTTGGGCTTTGTAGTGGAGCAAGGACAGGAGGTAAAAGCTGAAGTGCCTCATGAAACCAAGGTAGATAATGGTCCTGATCTGGGCAAGAAGAGGCAGGGCAGGGACAGAACTCCTAGGAAGGCAGGTGCTGCTAACATGGAGAAAGCCAGAGGAAACCAGGAAAATGAGCAGTTGAGAAGCTCTACAGCCGCTCTGGAATCTCCTGAAAACTTTGGGAAAGCTGAATGGGATCTGCCATGTGTCTCCAAACCACCCATTGAGAGGATTTCTGCATCAGGCCAGGCAGGCACTGAGTGAATGTAGGAGTAGGACAAGTCCTAGCTGGGACTGTTCTGCCAGCACACTAACCCTGTGTGTGTGGAGTGAGTGTGCCTGGGCTCACCCCACTAACAGCATGGAGCTCTGAGCAGGGACACTGCAGCTGCATGGCACAGAGCTTTGGAACCCTCGGCCTTGTCTTGTGCTCTCTCCTACATGTTGCTCAGCAGCACAGAACAGGGCAGTTTGTAGAGGTTTCCTCATGAAACGAACCTTTATTCCCTACCTGGGGTGAGGTTCAGTCCTTACAGACCTCTGAAAAGTTGCAAGGGCTGTTTCGTGGCACTGGAGGATGCTCCTGATTGGGATGGCAGCTCCTTTGCTTGCCTTTTTAGGTCTCATTACTGGAGCTGTTGGTGTTCCTTCCCGTGCTGGAAGTACACTTTGTGCACTAAGAGCCTTGTGCCTGTCTAGGGCAAACACGAAGAGCCTGCTCTGTGCCCTTGTGATGCTGAGGTTTCTGTAATGCTCAGAGGAGTGGTCATGCTGCACCTCCTATCTTGGCTTCCCTCTGGTTAATCTTTCCCTTCCTTTTCTAGACAGTTATTTTTGGCTGCTATGATTATCGTTACGGGGTTTTTCCTTGCACTGAGTCACTGTTCTGGGCTGTGCCAAGAGGAATCTTGGCATTGTGGAATAAATGTCATCACTCTTCCTGCTCACAATTGTCACTAATGTCTTTGAGCTTGTGCTGTTGCATCTTGGGGCTGGCTGTGACATTGCTCTTCTCTGCTGATACTTTCACCTTTGTCATTTAGATTAAATCTTTAATCAAGAGGACGAAAGAGACTGCGAATGTGCACCCAATGTCTCGGGACCTCTCTCCAAGGCGTAAGCTAGGTCCTGCCATATTCCACAAGGCTGAGTCCCAAGATCGCTTGGTTGAAGAGCTGCAGGACAGACTGGGCGTCGCTGAGCAGGAACAGGAGGAATGGCAGAGCCAGGATGCCTGGCTGACAGAGGGGGTCATTGTCACTGGCAGACCCCTGGGGGAAGAGCAGAGTGGTGGACAGCAAGTAGAGAAGGTAGAAAGCAGGGACATGTGCTGGGAAATCCCAGCATGTCCCTCTGCCCACACAGAATTGTGTGGTGGTGCAGATTAAGTTTGAGTGTTCTAAGCCACTTGAAATGAAGGACTGACTCTTTCTGTTCACCCTTCTCTGGCCTGAGAAGGAAAGCAGCATGTGGTTCTGGTTCTGGATGTTTAAGAATTAGAGTGGGATCTGAGGGAGCTGGTGATGGTATCTGTTTATGCAGCCTGCTGCTATCACATGTCCAATGTCCATGTGGAGATTATTTTTCAATCCACACTGGGAAGCCTGTCATAGAGGGAGGCTTTGTTTTGCTCAGTGCTGTACCTGTGCAGGACATTTTGGGGGTAAGATGATGCTCTTCCTTGAACTACACAGCACACTTTCTAATCCCCTTTTCTTGTTGCTTTTCTCCCTTAGATAAACATACTGGTAACAGTTGGTTCCTCTTTGGATTTATTCACCTTTCTTCTTCCTCCGTGTCTTTCTAGGTGGTTTTTCCTCCAGAATCCCCACTCCTCCCAAGGAGGACAGTCTCTGTTTCAGCCTCTTCCCAGCTCCAGGCTTCCAAAGAAGCTGCAAAGACAGTCCCTGCTAATGCTGCTCCCTCTCATGTCTCTGCCTCTGGACCTCTCCTCCCACTTCCACCTCAGCCTTCCCATGTGCCGTCTACCCCAGCTCCTAGTCCAGTCTCTTCCTCTTCCTTCAGCTTGGCTCCACAGCCTCTCTTCCAGTGGGAAACTTCTGCTGATGATTATCAGGAGGTTTCTGTTGTGGGCACCTCTCCTTCTGAGGATCCCAGGCATTCCTGTTCTCCCCAGACCTGGACCCTGAGCACCAAGACAGTTGTTTCTGTTGGCTGCCAGACTGAAGATGAAGCTTTCTTCCCAGAGTTGCAGACAGGCTTCTCTCCTCTGGTTTGTGTTTTTAGCAGTGTTTTCCAATCCAAATACTGCTTGTAACTTGATAGCTCAGTAGATACAGTGTTTCAGGTAAGGGCTGGTATGAACTGCTGGGTAGGGGAGAGGGTTTATGGCCAACATCTAAGCCCAGCTGTGGCATTGCAAAGCTGCTGGGGTGTATGGGTCATGGCTATCCTGACAGGCCCTTTGTGGAGCAGGGACTCCATTTCCCTCTGAGATTAAGAAGGTAACTGAAACACAACCTGCAACTCTCCCTGCCATAATCTCTCTTGAAGTGGAGGGAATAAAAGATGACAAAATCTCCATCCTGGAAGTAGAGGATCAGCAGTCCTTCCTGTCTTTGCCTATTTAGACAGGTGCCCACAGTGTGAGGGGATGTGGGAGGAGATGGCACGATCAAGATGTGTATGTTCTGCACCTCCTGTCAGGGAAGGGCTGTGGCTCTAGGGGTGATGGGGGGGAGTTTTAATGTATACAAGCAGTGCAGTGTTAGTGTACAGGCAGCTCTCTAGCAATGAGCAAGGAAACCCTTCTGCATCTTGAACTGCTGTACTTTCCAGGTGACCTCTGCTCCTCCCCTTGTCCCCAGTGCCAATCTGCTGGCTGCTCCTGCACCCCTGAGCCCCCCCACCCCTGGCAAGGCAGGACCTCCTTTTGTTTCCTCAGCATGGTGTGCTCTTCTCGTCAGTGTGTGCTGGGATCTGCTCCCAGAGCTCCCAGTGCCATTAACATGGATGATATCCTGTAGTGCTTGGTTTGCTGCTTATAGAGCTCCTCACTGAACTGGAGTGATGGCAGATCTGATGGGTGAAGGGTGGGAATGTGAAGGGCCTTTGCATGATGAATTTATGTGGCTGCTGTGCTGAGTGTCCCCTGTAAACTGCAGGAGGTGGAAACAAACCTCCTTCAGCTGGGGGCTCCTCTGTGAGCTGTCAGGGAGGGTCACCAGACCAGGCAGACATTGAGGTGTGCACAGGTGGTTGTGCCAGCACGGGATCAGCTGTGGCTGGCAGGAGCTTGTGGTCCCTACGGGCAAAGGTGAAGTGCTCTGTTGCCACATGTTGAATCCATCTCATCTCCTTTCTCTTTGGATGGAATTTATCACCTGTGTGTGGCATGTGTTCCTGCCCTGCCTGGTGGCTACAAACCCCTATTTAGAGTGAGAGGAGATGCATTCCTCTCAACACAGCGCAGTCCTTTTCCTCCTACTGTGCTGTGCAGGAAGCCCTGGATTTATCCTGGGGTTCTGGATGGGCTTTGTCTCCAAAGGCCTGTTGCCTCCTTGCAGTGCTGTGCTTTGGACTGTCACTGTAACAGTTGGGTAGCAGTTGTGCTGGTGGAAGGTTTGTTTTAGGCTCCGGACATTGGGTGTGATGGGGCTGCTCTGTGCTGCTGGCCTAGGAGAGGTTGCAAGTTATGGGCTGGCTGGGAGGAAAGAGGAGGGGAAAAGCTGTGTGTCAGGCTCCGTTGGGAGTCATTGCTGCATGTGAGGCAAGGCTGAGGAGTATGTGAATGTGAAGCTGAATTTATGTGTGTCATGAGAATTTTTATACAAAGGAGCAGAAACCAGGATTTGTCACTGAGTAAACTAGTCGACTACAAGGACAAGCAGCTGCAGGACAGGGAATAGAGCTCCTCCTGTGGCTGGAAGGGCACGTTCTGCTACAGCTCCCAGCACTTCAGTATGTCCCTGCTCTTCTAGCTGTGCTGGCAGCACTCTGGTGGGCTGTTCACAAGTGTAGATTTTGTCAGTTTTAATTTATTTTTCTTAATAAAAGAAAACTTCTCCAGACCAGCATCTCAGGGAGGGGCTTCTTTGGATGTCTCTAAACCTGACAGTAGCTGTGGCAGTGCAAAGTCAGCTAAAATAATCTTTCTTTCCTTATAGTGGTTTGTCTGCAAAGGGGGCTGTGGTGGCCAAGGAGAGCATATGCTTTGTTTATAAGTTGTGAGCCTCAGTAAAACATTTCTCCCTCTCCTCTGGGAAGCCTTTCCAAGCTGTGTGTGCTGTGGTGGTGTGAGTTTCAGAAAAGGCCTCTGAGACAAATATCTGACTCCCCTTCCCTCCAGGTCTGATAAGAGACATGGCAGCCCTGTCTGCTGGGGATGCACTGCCCTCTCTGTAGGTAAACAGCAGGCAGCTGCAAGGCAGTTGCCTCCTTTCTGCTTCCACTTGTTTTGCTCAGGCTTGGGATGAGAACCACCTGAGGGGCCAAGGGCACTTGACAAACAGATATGCAGAAGGTGGAGAGAAGGGGGAAGATTTTCTAGCTGAAAGGGAGGTGAGATGAGGAAGAGGAGATCATCTCTCTCAGAGAGGAGACAGAACTGAGAGCAGCAGCACAGGAATGGAGAGAGGTCAAGGGGAAGGGGCCCTCTGGATGGCGTCTGCTTTGTCAGCTGGCCAGGAACTGATGAGGTAAAGGGAGATTTTTGGCAGAGGCTTAGAGAGCACTGCTTGGGATGTGCTGGTGACTTCTACTGTATGTGCAGTGAAGGAAAATCAAATCCTCAGTGCACAGCTCTGCTGTTACACATCCCAGAGTCTCTGCATGGGCAGAATACATGTGCCTATTTAATCCTGGCTCTCACTGTCTTCTTCAGAGACCTGACTTCTGGAAACCCCTTGTCTCTGCAGAGGGGTCACTGGCAGCAACAGCAGGCATTTATCTGGTAAAGCACAGCACTCACAGTCTTTTCTTTTCTCTTCCCTACAGTTCATGGCACAGGGGAAAGCTGGGAGCAGCTCCCCTCCATCCACAGCCTCCAAGCCTGGCAGTCAGCTGGACACCATGCTGGGAAGTCTCCAGTCTGACCTGAACAAACTGGGTGTAGCTACAGTTGCCAAAGGTGTCTGTGGAGCCTGCAAGAAGCCGATTGCTGGGCAGGTGAGTGGAAGGTGCTGTCTCATTGCTGAACCTTGGGCTGCAGCTGGGAGTAGTGGGGAGGGCTGTTTCGTGAGGCTGAAGAGACTGGAGATGCTGGAGAAACTGAAGTACTCTATTTATCCACTGGCTAGGTACGCTGTAAGCTCCTCCAGTGACCTCTACCCTGCCCCTGAGGGACTGCCCTCTCCTGAGATGATAGGTAATTCAGTTTTCATGCTACCCCAGTCCAGGGCTCACTTAAGTAGTAGAACTTGTCATTCTTGCTGATCTCCAGCTGGTGTCTTGTCATGTGGTCTAGGGGAGAGGGAGGTAGAATCGTTCTTCAAGATTTGTCTTCCCAACAGGTGGTTACAGCCATGGGGAAAACCTGGCACCCTGAGCACTTCGTCTGCACCCACTGCCAGGAGGAGATCGGGTCGCGGAACTTCTTTGAGCGGGATGGGCAGCCCTACTGTGAGAAGGACTACCACAACCTCTTCTCCCCTCGCTGCTACTACTGCAACGGGCCCATCCTTGATGTGAGTTCCTTGGGGCATTCAGGGTGCTGGCAAGGTGCTGCAGGGCCTGGGTGTTAAAAACTCCACCCATGTGTCCTGGGTGAAAGATTTTGTTTTGGGATTTTTGTGTTTCCTTTGTCCTTGCTCTGAAAGGGAAACAACTTGGTCCAGTCAAATTCTTACACCAGTGAGAGGAGATAGTCCCTCTTACCTTTCGTGAAGTTCCTTCAGAACCCCACATTGCTCCATCATTCTGATTCCTCAGCACTTGTGTGTTGGTAGCCTGTGGTAACAGGCACCAGTGCTAGTCCTGAGGGCTGGACGGGGCCCTGTGTAAGGGAGGAGGCAGTGCTTGAGATCCTTTTAGGGTAAAAAAAGTGTGCAGTGGGGAAAGCCTGAACGAGCCAGAGGCAGGGGCGAATTGACTCAGCTCTCCGAAGGACAGTCTATTTTAATGCTTGCTCTTGTCAGCACCAACATTAGTGTGTTCTCCCCTCTCTCCAGCCCCCCCTTACTCACCTCCAAGTTGAAATCATCATTTACATGATTTGCACTTTGTGTCTTCTCCTGAACAGAAAGTGGTGACGGCTTTGGACAGGACATGGCACCCTGAACACTTTTTCTGTGCCCAGTGTGGAGCTTTCTTTGGACCTGAAGGTACTGCTGGTTTATGCAAGGAGAAAACAATCTCCTCCCTAAAATGCAGACAAGGGTGTAAGGCAGTGCTGCTGCTGGGGGACAGTCTGAGGGGACAGGGGAACTACTGGAGTTCCAAGGGCTTTATGGGGAAGGATGCTATTAGTAATCATCTCTTCTCCCCAGAGAGGAAGAGTATGCGTGGGATGGGAAGGGATCAGAACAAGGACTCTGCTCTGTGTGTTAGCAGAGGGAAAGATGATCCCACCCACATGGGTTATCCAAATAGGTGAAGACTGGGATCTGATCCCTTTGCCTCTCCTCTCCTTTGGCAGGATTTCATGAGAAGGATGGCAAAGCCTATTGCCGCAAGGACTACTTCGATATGTTTGCTCCCAAGTGTGGAGGCTGTGCCCGGGCTATCCTGGAAAACTATATCTCTGCCTTGAACACCCTGTGGCACCCCGAGTGCTTTGTCTGTCGGGTAAGAAACCCAAGGTCCTTTGCACAACCCCTCTCTTTCCACCCTGCAGGCATCTGGTCCCATATCGGGAACAGGCGTCTCTGGGGCAGTGAAGGGCAGCCAGTCCCACAAGATAAAAACATGTCAGCAGCCAAACACCTTCTTGTTCCTCTGCCTGTTTACACTGAACTTTCGAGCTGCCTTTCTCTTTCTGCTCCCAGCTGCAGTTATGGGCTTCTGCAGCAGCTAAGAGATAAACAGAGATGTTTTCTGTGACCTTTAAATAATTATAAGCTAAGCTTCTCTCTGAGCACTTGCCTCAGCAATCAGATTTTGAGGATCTTCCTCCCATGCTCCATCTGACAATGTAAACTAATGAGACTGACCTTGTTCAGACAAACATGCAAGTCCATGAAATAGTGGCAGGCTCCATACAACAGGCATAATAAACAGGAATACTGCAGATTAAATGCCTGGCACTCTTTCAGAGAGCATTGCAAATATTAACTCTTGAAGGCCCAAGAGATGAGCCAAATCTACCAGTGCTTCTCAGAGTGGGAGGGAAGGGCAGAAACCAGATTAAGCAGTCAGAACCACAAGCTGCTGATTCCTGGTGTCATGCTCAGATCCAACTGTGACTGTGCTCTTGGGACTGTCTGTGGCTCCTACAGTGGTGTGCAGAGATTGGAGGCAGAAGCTGTGCCTGACTCTCTGGGGCAGGCTGTGCCCTTTTGTGCAGAGATTGAGACTTTATCAAGCAGTTCTGCTTTCCTTCCCCCTGCTGCCACACTCCCTGAATTAGTGGGGCCAACATGGATGCCTTCCAGGACACAAGATGTGATTCTCTTCCTGTTTTTGCTAAATCAGAGCAAGCTTTTCAGCTGTCCTGCTTACTGAGGGAAGAGACTGTTTATGGAACTGTCAGCATTAGTAAAGTCTTGGACTTGCTGCAGGCAAACTGTATTCATCCTGGTATTGTGAGTGTTTAACAGCTCTGCCTGCTGTTTGCTGGACCCCTCTGCACATGTTGGGGTCCAGCTGTGTGTGATAGTCAGTGTCCTGCCCAGGGAAGAGGACAGCAAAACCAGGACTGTGCAAAAACGGCTTCTCTTCCAGGCCTTGTTGCTGATATATTTGGCAAATCTGGCAGTGTGCTCGACTGTCTCCACACTCTGCTGCTCCAGTTTCCCACTCATACATGGGGGGGAGTCTCCCCAGTCTCGTGGGGGTGGTGGGTGCTTCTGTTGCAGGTTCTAAAGTGTAGAGTCCTCAACTGCCTGACACTGAGGGGGAGGAGGAGCTCTGGACACTAATTTGCATGTAGCTGGTGTATCCTCTTCTCCTTGTCTGTTCAAAATCATTAGTGCTGTAGAACAAACAGTTTCTCCCAGCAGTGATCCATGTGTAACTGCTGGAGATGTTTCAGGTTGGACAGTCCTTTGCAGACTGTACCAGCCTAATGCCAGCCATTGTGGAGAGGTCACTTGTGAAGATGAATTGTGCCTCATTTTCTCAGCTGGAATCAGTCCAGTGTTCATCAGGATTCTTCTGCATGAAAGTCTGTCCTTCCTTCTGCCTGCCCTTGTGGGGAAGCTGGAGTGAGAAAAAAACAGACAGGGAAAGGTGCTGCAGTGTTTCCCACCTCAGAGGAAGGATTGCTCTTCTTTCTCCTGGCTGGACACATCTGGTAGCTCATCCATAGTATTTTCTTTGTAGAAGTGAGGCCAGCTGGGGGAAGGAGCTGGTTAATTGCCTTGCTTGTGCCTGTATCTGTCCATCTCTCAGTCTTTTCTTGTAAACTCTTCTTGGTGGAGAGAGTTTGGCTCTGGACAACAGGATAATGGTGAAGGGCAGCAGTTCACCTGCCCACAGAACAGCTGGGCTCTGCCACAGAGCAGAGGCAGCTTGTGGAGCTGCCCCTCCCCACATCCCTGGCTTCTCACACAACCTGTCCCCTCTTTGTCCTCCTGCAGGAATGTTTCACCCCGTTCATCAATGGCAGCTTCTTTGAGCACGATGGGCAGCCCTACTGCGAGGTGCACTACCACGAGCGCCGCGGCTCCCTCTGCTCCGGGTGCCAGAAGCCCATCACAGGACGCTGCATCACTGCCATGGGCAAGAAATTTCA
>VYXB01003596.1:655673-699149 GCA_013397135.1 Pachyramphus minor | reverse complement strand
GGCGGGCCCGCGGTTGTCCCCCGGTGCCCCCCGGTTCACCTCGCCCCGTCCTGCCGGGGGAGCCCGGTGTGCCCGTTCCCCGTGCCCGGGCTGCCCGCGACCGCCCGTTTAACCCTGATGGGCTCGGGATGTTGCCAAGGCAAACCCCGGTCTTGCTGCACCTGCTCTTCCTAACGCGTTTTATTATGTTACCTTTTTGTGCTCTGTATTTGCTTGCAGCAGCACTGCTTGTAGGCTGGCGTTGTAACTTGTGTGTACATAAACATCCTAATAAAAATAAAAAGCAAATGGGTGAAACCTGTTCCAGCTGCTCTTCTGTGGAGACTGGGGAGTCTGGGTTTGTGCAGTTTCTGTAAGTCACTGAGATGCTGGGGAAGTCCTGTAGTGTTATACATAACTTATAATTTCAGTTTCTAGACTGTTGGGAGAATTTAAACACGTTTTTCCAGTTTGTACATCTGCCTGCTTGTGATTAAGCAGCTTGAGTAAGTGCAGCTTGGTTTGAGTTTGCATATGATGAACTCCTGTATTGGAAGGTTTGAAGGCAGAGCAGCTCCTTAATGGCTTCTGGTTCTGTTGGTTGTTGGTCCTCTTCCACATCTCGACCCAGTCCTTGCTGTTCAGAGGTGCAACCCTGCTTCCAGACAGTTTTAAGGAGAGCTGAGGGTGTGAAGTGGTCATAGGCTCAGGGAGGTGTGGATGGTCCCTAAAATCCCAGGTAGTTGCTGAGCAGGATTAGCTTTCCAGCGTGTCAGCAAAAAGCTTCACTGACAGCAGTTCCTGAGATGCTCTTTGAAAAAGACTGAAAGGAGAAGGAACAGTTTTGATGAGTTTCTAAAGACATGCTTGTTTGCTGCCTTCCCCAACGATGATGATTATTGTTAAGATATAAAGTTGCTGAATTTAAGAGCGGGATTCCGAAAACCCTTCCTGGAGAGCTGTGTTTTGATTTATGTAAATGCAGAGGTGAGTGGTCTCAGTCCCCTTCCCCTGGTAGATCCCAGCACACATTAACACAGGCATAAAAAAACCTTTGGGTTGTGTGATGTGATTTTTTGTTTTCCTTGGGTAACCTTGGACACAGCTGATGGCACATGGAGGAGTTTGCTAGCGAGGCACAACCTTTTGTAGGGTTTCATCAGCAAGTCCAGCTGACAAAATCCCTGCAATGCACTTGTTAATTTTGGAAAAGAGGACATGCCAGTACAGAATTTCACAACTACTGACACCTGGAACCACAGGTCAGCTTTTCAGGATGGGCAGTTACAGTCACCGTGGGCTGTCTGCAGTTTGGAGTCCCTCTTCAGGGCTACCTGGGCTTTAGGCTGTAATGTACATGGAAAAGCTCCTTTGAGTTCT
The DNA here is from genome assembly GCA_013397135.1 of Pachyramphus minor. Classification (NCBI taxonomy): domain Eukaryota; kingdom Metazoa; phylum Chordata; class Aves; order Passeriformes; family Tyrannidae; genus Pachyramphus; species Pachyramphus minor. The sequence goes on along the minus strand of VYXB01003596.1, from coordinate 697,790 downwards.
TGCAGTGCATTATTTTTTGCTTTCAAAGGTCCTGTGCTTCAGGTTATTGGTGTTAACTTTTACTCTGTGTTACTTTTAGAGAAGTAAGTGTCTCTTACAGAGCATGAGCACTGTGCCAGGGGGACAGGTTAACAGAGAGCAGTCATCCTTCAGCCAAGGAGACAGAATTTCATGGTGTGTGATGCTTCCCTGGCAGATGAGACCATGGATGCCCAACATTTGGGCACTGAGAGGTCATGTGGCAGCAGATGACACGTTCTGCTTGCCTGGTTTGTATTCCACGGGTTGATATCAAAGGCAGTCTGATGTTGTTTCCTCTTTGTGGTTTCAGATTTCTGACACACTGAAGCGCTTTGCGGTAAAAGTAACTACAGCCAGCGTGAAGGAACGGAGAGAGATCCTCAGTGAGCTGGGAAAATGCATTTCTGGGAAAGGTAAGAGCTTGGGGGACATTTTCCTGCTTAGCAAGGTGGAGGAGAATGTTAAAATGTTTTGTTTCAAGGGCTGTGTGAGGGGTGTTTGTGTGAGGGAGGGTGCTGGCAGCATTTGGAACCTGTGTTCCATCGCAGTGTTAATTCCAAGTGCGAAGTTTGTAGGTAGCACAGAACCCTGGTTTTTGGCATGTGTGCTTTTTCCAGTCAGTAGTTGTAGCATTGTGTGTATTAGTTCTCTCCTGACTCAGCCTGGTTTTTTAATTCTCATGGAATATTTAGATAAATGTCTATGGAGGGGAGTGTAGAAGATTTCAGATGGTCTTAATAGAACAGCTAAAGCAAATTCTTTAAACTTTCTTATTTCTCTCATTTTCTGAAGATGGCTGTATCCCACGTGTTCCAGTTTTTGCCATTATTTTTAAAAATGTGCATAAAATGTACAAAAAGAGGGAACTTTTACTTGCATGCAGTTTCGTAGATGTGATGTGAGCAGTTTACTGATTTCAGTTGTGGAGTGAATTGTGTTTGTGATAAAGATTAAGAGCTCATCAATTTATGAAGAAATATTTTGAAATATGTTGTTACAGATCTTCCAGAGGGTGCAGTGAAAGGCCTTTGCAAACTCTTCTGCCTTACTCTGCACCGATACCGGTGAGTAAATTGATGTGGAAAGGTTGTATGATTTAGTCTATCAGTATTTACATGTTCATTAGCTAGACTGTTCTGGAGCATCTGGAGATGTTAGCATGTAATGTCACAGAGATGTGTGTGACACTGAAGGGTATCATCTTGTAATTAGGTTCTCAGGGTAGGTTTGACATTAAAAAGTTTTGCAACTTTGCCTTGCGTTTCACCTTGAATTTTGAAATTAAAACTGTCGTCCTATCATGGTTCAGTTTGCAAGAATGAACACCCACGTCCTTGTGAAGCAAGACTGAGGTGTCTTTTAGATGCCTTTTAGGCAGTTTTAGATAGGATTAAATCATGGTCTGTTGTAGAGGAGCTGTTCAGAATCTGTTTTCTTCTGCAACATCCTGGAGAGCCTCCACTGCTCGGGGAAAGGGAATGGAGCTTTCTGCCAGAAACTTTTCCAGTTTTTGGAACAGAAAGGATAAGGTAGTTACTATCTCCTCACTGACACGCGTTTGTCACTGCAGGGATGCAGCGTCCCGCAGAGCCCTGCAGTCGGCCCTTCAGCAGCTCGCAGAGTCCCAGCCAGAGGCCACAGCAAGAAACCTCCTGCACTCACTGCAGTCTTCAGGGATCGGCGGCAAGGCTGGAGTTCCCAGGTGCTGGATGAGTTGCTTTGTGTGGAAATGGTTCTGAGTTGCTGGTAGTTGCTCTGTGTTCAGGGTGGTTCTTTTGCTGCTGCTTGGCAGAGGTGTTAAAAACCTTTGGAGACAATGCTGTTAATGCCATTCAGATGTTCCTCTCTTACCTCTGTCTTGTCTTCTGGGAAAGCAGTGTGAATAACCTGGTATTAATGCTGGTGGACTGGTCTGAGTTACAGCTTTGATTGTGTTAAACTTCAGATCTTTTATCAAGAAACAGTCTCCAAAATGATTAGGAAAGGGGATTTCCTTACCCTTCAGGTCTTCTTCAACTGGTGGAATTCAATACGTTAGTATAGACAGGGAGATAATGAAATTGGAAGCTGAGCTGAGCCATAAGCAGCTCTTCTCTTGTGGTAACTTCTGGAAACACTTGTGGTTCCAAAGGGTGACTTACTTAGGGTATTGCTGAGCTGACACAGGCCACAGGGTGCCATCCTGTAGTGCCTCTGCTGCTCAACTAAGTGCAGCTTTAGAAGAATCCCTGATCGTGGTTTCAAGGCTTGTGGTGGTAGGATAGTCACCCTTCAGTTGTGGGACTCTGGCCTTGTGTGCAAGGACAGTATCTACATTTTTTCACTTTGAGGTGGAGATCTAAAGGGGGTGAGGATCCTCAGGGAGCTGCGAGGTGGGATCTGTTACCTGGAGCAGAGGGAGGGGGTGAGAGTTGGCAGAAACCAGAACCAAGCAGTGTTCCAGGAGGGAATGTGAGCTGAGGGAAGATTTGGCAATCTAAGGCTGGGAGCTCTTGACAGTAAAGTTGAGCAGCAGGTGAGAAATCTTGAGTCACTTTTTGGGCACTCTCAGTTGGTAAATTATTTAACTCTCCTTTCTGTAATGCCACTGGGAAGATCCAAAAATGGTCTCTTTCTTCTGCTAAGGTTTCTCATTCCCAGCAGGCAAGACTCATCCTCTGGTGTGGCATTTGGAATCTCTGAGTGTCACACCAGAGCTGAAACAGCTTCTGAGGGCTGATAATTTCCTTTAAAAGCTAAGGCTTTAGCTGCATTTTTGTGTGACAAAATTGCCTGTCGGTCAGATGCTATTCTGACATGGACCAAGATGGGTCTGTTATGGTCTAGTAGATGTAGATTTCCTACTGGGAGCTGTCTCCCTCTCCTGTTTGTACAACAGTAAGAGCAGTGGATCTGCAGCTCTGCTGGCACTCTCCTGGACATGTCTGCTTGTACGCACAGTCTTTCCGACGCCTGACAAGAGACAGGGAGAAACGTGGAAAAAACTGGTAGGTGCTTTTTGGTTTCCAGAAGTAACCCTTTGGAGATAAGAACTTACATATTTCTAGTATCTTTAAGTTGCTAAAACGTGGCAAATAACTCTCAATGTAACTAGTAACAGCAAGTTAAATCCAGGTTTGCACGGGAATCTGATGTGTTTTGGTCTCTCCTGTTCTGCTGGAGAAAGCAGGAGATGTATAAACCATAAGAGAGGGACAGTCTTGAAGCTGTCCATATGGAGGTGGCTGCTGGTGCCTCCAAGGTGTATCTGCAGAGTGGCATGAAGTCCTTGTGCCTCCCTTAAAGTGTGGGATTCTGTCACACAGTATCAAGTAGCTTTTTACTTTCTTTTCACCTCCTGTAACAACAGGAACCTGTGACCACGCTCACAGCACCTTGGGATATAGTTGAAACACATTTTAAGAAGGGATGTAGTCCAATATAAATTGCTGCTTTCAAAGGTGGAGTTCCCAAAACTCTTATTCGTGGTTCTGCAAAGAGAAATTGTACATGTGGGATGAAAGCAATGGCAGCTTGTGTGAAGAACTTACATGACCTAAGGATATTTTCTTAAGCAGATTCTGCTAATCACTGGCATTTGGCATGTCTTATTTGATATGAGCTCTCTGAGAAGCAAGTCCATAAAGGTTTTCTTGGCTGTTGCCCTTGGCAGGTGGAGGTTCAGTGTTTGCTCCTCTTGGAAGTCCTGGGAGGTTCTCATAAGCAGGCGGTGGATGGGGCCGTGAAGAAACTGAACAGGCTGTGGAAAGAGGTGATGTATGCCTTGTGTGCCATATTCAGTAGCTGTTCTGGGTTCTCTGGTGTTAACATGCCTTGCTCTTTTTCTCTTCAGAACCAGGATCTGGTGGATCAGTACCTATCTGTCATTCTTGGTCTTGAACCAAACCAGAGTTATGCTGCGATGCTGGGACTTGTGGTGCAGTTTTGCACAGCCCAGAAGGAGATGGATATTATTAAACGATACAAGGTACATCCATTGTACTGCTGTTTTTTTGGGGGGAATAAGAAGCATCACTTGTCATGGAGAAGGGGCTGAACAGATGCCTCAGTGAGACTGGTACTTTGCATCTGCCCCTGTTTCACTGTATATATTCAATAGTTCTGCACTTCTGCCTTTAGAGGAGGTTTGGAGGTTTAGAGAAGGTGCCAGATCTGTGGCTGTTTGGTGTTACCTGGGCATTTCTGTGGAACAGAATGGCCAACACTGCAGCTTTCTGCCTCCTCCCTGTTGTGGGAATGAAAGGCAACAAGTAGCTCTCAGTGTGGTTTGAGTGTTGGGCTCAGGATAGAGCAGAGAGCAGTGACTTCTGCTTGACTGACTTATGTGAGGGTGGAAGCAAAGCTGCTGTGCAGGGAATAGGGCAGCCTTCTGGAGGAGATGGAGGTGGGATGTCCAGCTTAGATTGCCGACAGTGTGCTGGGAGCTGTGTACAGGTTATGATGTGGCTGTAACCTGGTGTTTCTGCTTGCTCAGAGTGCTCTCCTGGATTTCTACTTGAAGACCATCCTTATGAGCAAGACAAAACCTCAGAAGCACGTGCTGGTGAGACACTGTTGCAGAGGTGCTGTGCTTTGTGCCGTGGCATTGGTGGCAGTGCTGATGCTCTGTTCCTTTGCAGGACAGCTGTTCCCCACTGCTCCGCTACATGTCCCACGCGGAGTTCAAGGACTCGGTTTTGCCAACTCTGCAGAAATCCCTGCTTCGGAGTCCTGAGAATGTAATTGAAAGTGAGTGTGTTGTCTCTGTGTGTTGCTCTGTCAAAGAGCCTGAAGAGCTGTTCCTTTAGAGGTCTGGAGCTGTTGGGGCAGTGTCTCTCTGGACTGTGCTGCTGGTCCTGCAAGTGCAGGCAGCAGGATCGTCTGGCATCTGAGGGTTACATGTGGAGAAGCAACATTTGTGGTGTGATCCCAAGTGCCAGGGTATGGGATAGCTACTGTTTGCACCAAGGATGGGATTTCACAGCTGAGTGCTAAGAATAATACTGAATTAATCTGTTCACTGGGCATCAATTTCAGTAGGGGTTTTTTATTCCTACTCCTTACTTCTCTGACTCTCTTGATGTTCATTGTGGGGAAGGTTGTATTAAAATGCTAAAAACAGCAACTTAACAGAATGTAATGTGCCGTTATCTCTTCTGCCTTTAGCAATCTCCTGCTTGCTTGTGTCTGTGAACCTGGATCTCAGCCAGTACGCTCTAGACATTGTGAAAGGACTGGCAAGTAAGTGCTCTCACTTCTGGAGGGAATGATGAATTCAGAATAAAGCTTTCCTCAACTTTCTGGCTACACCTATAACAGCTTCATTACTGATGAACAGGTGGTTTTACGTGGGAGGGAGGATGATGTTGTAACCTGGAACTGGAATAGTTCATGTGGTGGTTCCAGAAGCTGAGTTAAACCAGGTGTAAAGATATGTCCTTGCCTTGCTGCTTTTATGCAGCTGATTGTAAGAAACTCTTAGCTTGTGCGTTATTTTCTAGGTCATCTGAAATCCAACAGTGTGCAGCTGATGGACGAAGCGGTTGTGGCATTGAGGAACCTGGCTCGGCAGTGTAGTGATCCTTCAGCTGTGGAGTCGCTGGGCAAGCACCTCTTTGCCATCTTAGGGGGTGAGTAAATTGTAGGATAAGCAGTGGGGATGCATACAGGTTTGACAGCCTCAAGGAGTTCTGTGTATTGTATTTTCTGTTGTCTTCAGCTGCTTGTATGGCAGGGGTGGCTCAACCTGGCTCAGGGGTAATGGGCAAGCTGTTGTATTTTGGAGAAGATTCTTGATGCAGCACATAGCAGTTGTCTGTAAGTCACCTGTCACCCATGTGTTTCTTGTTGGCAGGTTCAGAGGGGAAGCTGACAGTTGTTGCTCAGAAGATGAGCGTCCTTTCAGGTGAGGATCCTAGAAGAAAACTGCTTCTCTGGAGAAAGAAATTCAGCAACAGGCTGAAGGGGAGGGATCTGTGCTTCAGCCTTTAGGATTCCCTGCTTGTCACTCTGAATTGGCTGTCCTTGAAGCCACAGAGAGTGCTGGATACCACATGCCAGGTCCTGGCTTTCTATTCAAAGAAAATGTTTTGCTGGGAGGCCAAATATTTTATTCAAAGAAGACTTGTTTCCTGAGTAAAAATGAAGGCAGATCCTGCAGTGCTGGTACCTGGTGGATGTGACATCTAGGTGTAGTGACAAGAAAAAAGATGTCTGTACAAGGATTGAAATGTGAAGGGTCATTCTTGATTGGCTTTAGATTTTGTGCTGGTAGTTTGGGAACTGCTGAGAGAATTCTGTCCTTTCAGGGATTGGCAGCCTTAGTCACCATGTGGTTTCTGGACCTTCCAGCCAAGCTTTGAGTGGAACCATGGCTGAGCATTTCATCCCTTTCCTGCAACAAGAGGGTGAGACTGCTTCCCTTTGTTCTAGGTTTGCCAAGCTGCTTTGATGTTGAGCAGGATTTCCACATGGTCTATAATTCAGGATAAATCTGGACTCTTGGCTGCTGTGCTATGGAGTCTGTTGCCCTGTTGTGATGAGCAGGCCCATGGAGACAGTGCAGTGCCTGTTAGGAGCACGTGTCCTTTTTTGCATTCTGATGTTGTTACCTGCTTTCTGCTTTATGTTCCTGTGCTTTATGCAGTTGCTGAACTGACGTGAGCTCTGTGTTTCTTCCCAGTCCACGAAGGCACATTGGTTCATGCAGTCTCTGTCCTGGCTCTTTGGTGTGTTCGGTTCACCACAGAGGTTCCTAAAAAGCTGGTTGAATGGCTCAAGAAAGCCTTCAGCCTTAAAACCTCGACCTCAGCTGTGAGACATGCCTACCTGCAGTGCATGCTGGCCTCCTTCAAAGGTAAAACTGGGCAGCTTTTTTTTCATCTTTTCATTGTAAGGTTTCTAGCTGAGGGACCATGCTTTAGTTTTATATAGCACCCAATTCACTGAAATCTTGGTCTGTGTCTTTGACTCTTGGAAGCTTTAAAAAAAGAAATAAAGTTACTGTGTTTGAAATTAAGAACTTAACAAATTATTATCTTTTGGTGATCCTCTTGAGATTTGCATCTGCTGGTCCTATCCCCTTTGACTGCAGCATTTCATTCACAGTTGTTAGACCTCTGGGATTCCTTAACTTGTGAATGTTTGAAGTGGAACAGATGGTTATGGCTTGCCAGGAATTTACTTTCCCTCTCTTAGGGAAACATTAATCTTTGAAGTCAGACTTCCTGTGATTTGAACTAATTCCTTTAATGTAACTGAATTAGCATTTTCTTTTGCATCCTATGAACAGAAACTGGTATTGAGATGAGACTGTTCTGTCTGTGAGAAAAGGACTGAAGTGGTTACCATCTAGCTTTTCACAGTTTAATGATAGTGATTGGCCAATTCTCTGGAAGATTCAGAATCCCCCCAGCGTGTGTCTGATTCCTTTCCTTGTCTCATGACAGCATAAAAACCACCTTACAACCATGTTGTTTTGTAACCTGTCTCTTTTGTCTCCTCAGGTGACACATTATTGCAGGGAATGGACTTGCTGCCGATGCTCATCCAGACAGTAGAAAAAGCAGCATCTCAAAGTACTCAGGTTCCCATGGTAACAGAAGGAGTTGCTGCAGCTTTGTTGATCTGCAGGATGTCTGTAATTGAGGGACAAACTGGTAAGGTCACAAAACATCTGGCAGAATCAATGTAAACAGGTTCTGAGAGTTAACACTTCTCTTCCTGACAATGTGCAGGGGATACTATTCCCTAATCTGTGTATAGTTTCTGCATAGAAAATCATTGCTGTTTTGTAAACCAGGGAAAGATTAATTCCTGTCTCATTCAGTGAAGAATTCTTGCTCTTCCATACATTTGCAAATCCCAGCTTCCATTCAGTTAGGGCAATATTCCTCTATTCTGAGAGAAGATGTTCACTCAGACCTTACATGGTAGGAGTTGACTGATGCATTGAAATAATTACTTGATTGTTATTTGGGTAGTGTTTTGGAAAGCATGAGGAACTGTTTGAGCTCATACATCTGTCAGGATATAAAATCCAGGTGTGTTCTACCAAAAGCAACACACCACTTCCCTCCTTTCCTTCATTTTTAGTATGGTTTGCCCTATGAAAGATTAAGGTGAATCAGACTTACATGTGTAAGTCAGAGAAATGTATTTTTATCAGCAGGTGGTTTTTGGGCATGTTTATAGTTCTGAATGAAAGAGATGAGAGGCTTTAGAAATGAAGACAAGTGTAATTTAGAAGGAACTTGAGGAATTTGAGGAGACAGAATTCTGCTGTATTTTATGTACACTGGTGATTCTGACTTATTTTGAAACATCCTTGATAGACATCTGTTCTTTTCCTGTCAGAGTCTAAGCTGAGTGGTTTCTGGCAGCTGATTCTGGATGAGAAGAAACAAGTTTTTACATCTGAGAAGTTCTTGCAGTCTGCATCAGAGGAAGGTAAATTGGCAGTTGTTGTGTATCCAGTTGCTGTTTAAGTCTGTTTCTTAGTACTTACAAGAACTAATGTTTTTGTTAGCCCTGTTCTATTATCCTTGGAGGATGCAGTTTCAGATTAAAATGAACAGTGTAGTCTTCAGAAGTACACCTAGACTAGTTGTAGTCTAAGCTTGACAATGAATCAGTTTATTTCTTGATGAACCTGTTATCACACATTTATCATTCCAATACAAAATGTGTCTGAGTGGTGTTCCCATTTGTAAGTAAAGAGGTACAGCCGATCAGAGGGATGTGGAAAAGCCTAAAATTTAGAATAAGATGGGAGAAAGTAAAATAAGCCAGAAGAATAAAAAATGTAGGTGAAAATCTTAAGAAATGTGGGGGAAGAGTAATAACAGATAGAATTGAATTGGGCTATAAATTAGTGTCTCTGTGCTCTGTTTTGATCTCTTGTGTTTAAAGATTAATTGAAAAAAAATTAACGGAATGTGCCCAACAGCAAACTGACTATCTACATTGTACACTGAAAGTTTTGAAAAGGAGTTCATTAATCATTTCTCTGAAATGAATTCATTTATCTTCTGTACAAAGGTACAATAGGTAAAGTTTTCTAAATGGGAAATGTAATTTCTCCTTTGCTTCCTGCAGTCCCTTTTTCCTGAAGGCTTATGTATATCCATTCATTTTCCCTCCTAAGTCTGCAAATATCGTGAAACAGTATGATCTGGAAAATTTTGGAATGGTCCCTTAGGATGTTAGATCCAAGAACTAATGCTGAGAGTAAATACTGTCTTGGTTTGTTGTTGCTGATTTAGGCAAAGCCATCCAGCTTTGGGTAGACATTGTTAATGTGCCCAAATCACGATACCTTGGATGTCAGATCCATGCTTAGGGGGTTATAACCCACCCCATGTTTCAGGGCTTCTGCTCCTGCTTTTATGATGTGGTTGAGCATCCATTCACAAAGCAAAGGGCCCAGTGACAGCTGACACTCAGTACTCATTTTGTTTCACTGAAGGAATTAAAGTACTGGTGCAGTGAGTGTGGTGTTTATCATTTACTTTGCACGGTTGACTTAAACCAGAATAGGTCACACACAGTGGTCAGGAAAATTGTCCTGGGATCCAGCTAACAACACTTCTATGAAATCATGGTTCTGTTCCCAGTCTTGGCTGACCTGAGTTGGATTTTTTTCTACCTTCACTGAGAAGATTATGCAGAAGCTCAGCTTGGGGAGCTATTTTACTGTGTCCTGCTTGCTGTTTGTTTGTTTTCAGGTGAAAAAAAAAAATCTGCTTCCTTATGAATTTCCATGCTATTTTAAATATTTGTCTTTTCCCACAGCCATGTGCACAGTGCTGCAGCTGACAGAGCGCCTGCTCTTGGATCATGCCCAGCGGCTGCCTGAAAGTAAAGTTCAGTACGTAGAGTGCACTCCTGTCACAGATCCGTGTCTGATCCCCGAGGGCTGGGTGGGCAGTGGGGAGGGTGGGCTTGGGACATGGCACAGAGAGTGGAACTCTTGGTGCTTTTGTGTCCAGTTGGTTTGCAGAGCTGCCTTCCTGGCTACCCCTGTGTGTTTGTCTGCTTTCAGGCAGTATCACCGTGCCCTTGTTGCTGTCCTGCTGAGTCGGACCTGGCACGTTCGGAGACAGGCCCACCAAACAGTTAAGAAGCTCCTGTCCTCTCTGGGAGGGTACAAGCTGGCCTATGGGCTCTTGGAGGAGCTCAAAGTGGTTCTCAGTTCTCACAAGGTGAGTAGCCAAGAAGGCTGGTCTCTGCCCAGCCAGTTGTTTGTGTACTGACAATCACCTCCCTGCCCTAGATTTGCTGTTAGTATTGACCTACAGCCTGATGTGAAGATTATTCAACTCCAGATGTTCTCCTAGAATGCCATTTGTTACTGGATTACTGCATATTACAGTGTCAATGTCTGTGGTGTGCCTAATCTTCCATATATATACAAAAAGACATATTATTCAAAATTATTTGGGGAGGAAACTGTAGTTTTCCATGACCTTCTATTTTCTTAATGCAAATTTAATCCCTGCTGGAAGACCAAGTGTTTAATTCTTTTCTTTGTATTCTGGTTCCTTTGCCCTGGCTTATAGCTCAAGGTGCTTATTTAAAACAAATATAATATAAATACTTTAATGGCAACTATAATAAAAAATAAAAGAGGAAACACTGAGTGCTGTATTATTGGGCTTGCTGCTAGGGCAAGTTGTGTAATAGATTAAGTTGCATTGATTAGGTAGCAAGGCTGGGACTTGGTAAGTAATCTTCCCATGTAACAGATACAGCCTGAACAAAGTATTTTTGAAAAGATACTGGGTAAAATTAGACTGCAGAAGTCGGGCATACTGTTCCCAGCTGGCTCAACCTTTTCCAAAGTCTTCTTTGCCAGAAGTGATCATTTTAGTTTTATTTTACCCCAGCTTGCCAAATTGACTAAAGTCCTCCATGCCTAATCTTTCTGTCACTGTCATCTCTGTGCTCCAGTTTTGCTGTTATCCTTTATCCCTTGTTTCCTTTGGAAACCACAGGGGTTTGTTGCTGACAGGGAGGTGGTTGTTGGTGTTCAGTCTGGTGTTACTGTGGGGAGGTGCTCAGGGCTCAGGAAGGCCTGGTGTTGTCCATCCAGGTTCTGCCTCATGAGGTCCTGGTGACAGAGTCGGGAGAGCTGTCGGAGCTGGGAAGGACATACATTCCCCCCCGAGTGCTTCTTGAGGCACTCTGTGTCATCTCAAGTGTGGCAGGGCTTGATGTGGATTCCTTTGAGCCAGAGAAGCTGGCCCTGGAGATGCTGCTGGTGAGCCATCATCCTTCTGTAGGTAAGTGCAGGGATAAGACCCTCATGGTCAGTGTGTGGGGTTTTATTGTACATCTTTATTTCATTGTATCAGCAACCTGCTTCATGTTTATTATGCTCATTTATTCTTCTTGCCAGTGGCAGTGCAGCCTGGACTTTGGCCAGCCCTCCTCATCAAGATGAAGATAGATCCCAAAGACTTCATTAGCAAACACCTGAATGACATCTTGCCCAGGATCACTGCCTACACTCTGGAGAACCAGGTGATTAATTCCTGCTTTCCTTGTGTTAGTTTTGGGAGATACCTTGGAACAGGAGAATTTTTTGGAGGAGTTTAGTACTAACTGGTCTGTAAGGAAGGAGATCTGTCTAAAAGGTGGAGAAAAGGCAGGTTTAAAGAGAATGTCTCTGGTGCAAAGGAGGTGGGATTTAAGGCAGAAAGAATGTACCAGCAACTGAGTAGAATTTCAGATAAGGTTCAAGTACCCACTAAACATGGAATTAGGGATTAGAACAAAGTGGAGGCTGCCTCAGCAGTGTGTTCTTCTTGGAGACAATTTTAAGGAATTCTGATTATGTTTTTTCCTTCATTTCCCTGGCAGTCATCTATGAATGCAGTGGGATCTCTCTCTCTGCTTTCACCTGGTAGAGTTCTCCCACAGCTCATCAGCACTATCACAGCATCAATAGAGAATCCAGCTCTGTGCCAGGTTACTCGAGAGGAATTTGCCATCATGAGGACACCCGAGGGAGAACTGTATGACAAGTCTATCATACAGAGGTAAGACTTAAATTTCTTGTCTCTGTGCACCTGGGGATTGATCACTGCTGGCATCTTGCCAGTGGGTGACTGGGTGTGTCAGGTGCTTATTGTGGACAGGAGTTGCCAGATTTTTGTGTCTGGGATCTTGTGTCAGTGCTGATTCTTTTCTCTACTTTTGCTTCTCAGTGCTCAACAGGATAGCATGAAAAAGGCTAACATGAAGAGGGAGAACAAAGCTTATTCCTTCAAGGAACAGATCATTGAGCTGGAGCTGAAGGAGGTGAGTTGATGAGAACAGGAAAGCCAGGCTGATCAGAACCTTCACTGCAACTCATCTGTGTTTGTTGCATGTCCTCTGGCATGTGAAGGAAAGATTCTGTGACCTTCTTTGAATAATTAAATGTTGTCTTCTCTTGTTTCTGTATATATCCATTTCTTTTCTGTTATACTTGTATTTTGATGTGCTATTCTACCTGTTTGTGAGAGCACTTACTCCTTGCTAGTACCTGTTTTATCTCCTCATCTCTGGTTCAATGTGTCTTGTGTGATTTTCCTAGTAAGGGTTGTTCCATAGGTGCTTCCATCTTGTCATCAGCAGTTCTGTTCAGCCTGCCCAAGGCAGTGGGTGTGAGTGGGGGGAAGAACTTGGTGAAAGGAGGGGAATGTACCAGGTTGACTGGAAAATTCTTTTATTAAAGGTTGACTTCTCTTTGCTCTGGGGAGGACAGCTCTTTTTAATGACAATAAATAATTTGTGACCAACTTAAACATGGGAGAAACTTATGTTGGTAATGGGATGTTAAAGTGTTGTTAACCAGCTGATATCCATTTTGTGTCTTTGCTCAAGAGGGATGTATTTGGAAGCATATTTTGATACTGTTTTAAAAGCAAACTGCAAATAACCTGAGTGTGTCCAACTTTCTTCTCTACCTTGAGGGGCTGGTGTTAATAACTGTAGCCTAATGATATCCATGGCTCTCTACTGCAGGAGATAAAGAAGAAGAAGGGAATAAAGGATGAGGTGCAGCTGACAAGCAAGCAGAAGGAGCTGATGCATGCACAGCTGGAAAGGGAGGCTCAGATAAGAAAACGGTTGAAGGAGGTGAGTTTTGGTTGTATTTTTTGCCACCTCTGCAGCTACCATGACCCAAGTAATTTTGATGAAAGGAAAATGGTGTAACATAGAGAATATCTGGCAATCACCCATTTGTTTCTTTTATTAGAAATTAGATTTAACAACCTGTTTTTCTCCCAGTGGAGTTTTTTTATGGTAACCTTTTGAATTGTTTCTCTTACAGCTTGATCATGAGCTGGAAACAGCTCTAGGACTCCTGGACACTGTAATAATGAAAAAGCCTCCTGGTCTCACTCAGTACATCCCTGGTCTCATCAGTTCCTTCTTGCCACTTTTTCGATCTCCTTTGGCTGCTCCAAGGATTAAGAAACTTTTTCTTTCCTTAGCTTCCTGTGTCATGCCTGCTCGACTGAAAACCTTTGGTTAGTATTTGCAGTTGCTATTTAAGGGCAAGGTGCATTATTTTTGTGGCAGGGCAGTGAAAATTCTTGCTCTTAAAAGCTGTGGATCACAACCGAGGAAAGTCAAGAGGAAAACCCACCTGGAACAGTTCTTAGGGAGATGACTGTGATTTCCCAGAGATAGGACTGGGATCAAAGACAAGGAGTTGTCTGGTCATTGTGACCAGCTCTCAGGAGCAGTTGGTTGCTGTGGGACCATCTCCCCTGTGTAGAGTTTAGAGGATGTGAGTGTAACTCACATATGCTGTGAAGAAAGCTGTCGCCTGTCAGCCCTGGGTCTGGCCTTCCTCTCTGTCCCTCTTTGCAGCCTGGCTTTTGCTTTGAGCTTTGTTACAGTTCTTGAGTCTGTGTTCCTGGGGATTTTCCTCTCGAGAAATCTTTGGGTTTAGTCCTCTCATGGATTCTTCATTCTTTCATTCCAGGTACTTTAGTGAGCCACGTGACCTTGCGGCTGATGAAACCAGAGTGTGAATTGGATGAATCCTGGTGTCAGGAAGAGCTGCCCACTGCTCTGAACAGAGTTGTCAGCTTGCTGCATGCCCACACCATCCCCAGCCGAACTGGCAAGGGAGAGCCAGGTAAGAAGGATGGTAGATATGGTACTTCCTGCTGACATCCAGTAACTACAAACTGTTTTAGTTTTCAAAGTTTGTATAATATTTTGTGAGACTTCACTTTTTTTTATTTTAATTGGGTAACTCTTCATAGATATGAAAAACCTTAAGGGTTTTTTTTTTGTGCTGGTAGTAGTAGAAGTGATGTTACAACTGCAGTAAGTGTAGAAAGGAAATAGTTGTATTTTTTTCTTAAAATGGTTCATACAGAAATAATAGCAGTGAAATTAAGGCTCATCTTTGCCCAGGACAGCTCCTACCTTTCAACAACACTTAACATAAGGGATTCAGCAAGACTAAGTGGAAAGACAAAATAATTGCTTGTTACCTGTGATCTCAGCAGTGGAGTGCCTGTGGCCTCTACTTGTTTGCTGTGTAGTGCTGCAGTTCATGAATATTTTATTACTGCATGGTGATAGAAGGAGCACTTCTTTCCAGTCTGTAACATGAGGGCAAACATCAGTGTTTTTGCAGTGCAAGAATATGATCTGAGTTAAAATAAACCTTTTTTTCTTTTATTAATGGAGATAGTTTTAATCTAGATCACTTCCAGAATCTGCTTCACAGAGGGATGCGTAGGTGCTTGTGCCACTGCACTGGTGATGACAGTAGAGAAGAGGAAGGTTGGTGTGTCCTTTGGGGGCTGGGCTGACTTGGGTTGTCTCACAGCATCTGCTTTACTGCAGGGATAGAGGTGGTTCACCCAGGCTTTGAGGCTCTTCATCATCTCACTCAATGAAAGCTGCTGTGGTAGATGGTGTATATTTTTAAGGGAAGTGTGGGATTCTGTTTGATCCCTCATCTCCGTAGTTCAGTTTTTTTCTTGCTGTTCGGCTGCCGGTCAGATGTGCAGAGGTGTGACTGTGGCACATGTCATTGTCACAGCTGAGCAGTGGCAGGTGACCATGGTGAACAGCACTTCAGTGCTGAACATCTTGGTGATAATTCAGTGTCTCCAGTATGCAATTTATTGCCATAGTAAGTGCAAGTTCATTAACATTTGAATCCATTTTCAGGCTATTTCCAGAGAAAAGTGGAAATATATTTGGTCCTTCAAGATTTCCTACAGTGCTTAATTAAATTAATATCTGATTATTTTTCCCGCTTCTGCAAAAGAGAAAGGCAGTAGTTTCCTTAGCATTTTATTGGACAAGTCATATTATATTCCCAGATGATTTTCCCTCATTTTCAAAGTTCTTTGGAATGTAGTTGTGTGATGTGATTTAGTAGAGGTTAATTTCTCTCGTTGCCATGAGACCTAAGAGAGACCCTACCTCCTTGTAATGTGGATGATAAAATTTATCATTCATTGCTGAAAAGCCTAGATATGTTCTATAATCTTGTTCATGTTGGTCAATACCAGCTACTGTATAAATAGAACATTTATCATCTCAGATAAAGCTTTCTTTCTCCTACTACATATAGAGGGATAACGGCTGAAGCCTAGAAATACCTGGCCAATAATTAAAAATGAAAAAAAAAAGTGTGAAAGCAAAGAGATACTGATTAAATAGACAGAAAAAATCCCACATCAGAAATGGAGGGGGTTTTAATGAAGCTCTTCATGTTAAATAGGAGCTCACAGTGTGTTTGGGATTTGATATTTCTCCCTTGAACTACTTTTGCAGTATCTGTGCCCTACATAAGCTGACTAATACTGCAGTATTGTATCTGCAGTGCTCTTCATCTACATCTTGGAAATTTAAACTTGGGTGTTGTCTGTCAGCACAGATTGGATGTAGAAAGGAAACGTTTTCCCTGGACATCTGAGACTTGAATTTTAACTGGACTGACTGAGGGACTGGAAGGAGCATTTGCTATATCCTATAGCCAAGGTTCTGTAAGAAGGAAGGAGCAAAATCTATAACAGTGGGAATCCAAAAGCTTTAATTTTTCAATGAGAGGAATTGAGATTTGCACTAGAATTAGAAGGACCTCATTCTCAAGGATCCAGCTGAGGCCTGGAGTGACAGGTTAGCTGGTTTGGCAGGAAGTGTTTAAAGGAAATGTAGCTGCCAAACAGGCCCTTGCTTTAGGACAAATGAACTTTAAAAGTGACTGAAATAGATTTTATTTCAGCTTTGGTTGTGTAATGGATCTGATTTTGTGCCCCATCCCCTGCTGCCTGCAAGTATTTCCAGTATAGACAAAACCTCAATTTTGCCTGTCTACTTTAATCCATTGAATTGTTTAGATTTCATTTACAGTGTGTATTTTTGCACTGTTGAGGCATTGGAAGTAATTTGGAATCCTAATGTGACATTAATTAAAGCCAGACAGAAGCATAGAATCCTTTAGGTTGGAAAAGGCCCCTAAGATCATCAAGTCCTGCCCTTAACCCGGCACTGAAATGCCAGAAGTCACTGATGGAGCAGGGGCACAGCAATACTTAGGGTCATTCAGCGTGTTGGTGCATGAGGCTGAAACTTGACCACATCCATTATGGGCTACCCAGCTGTCCATTTTATACCAGTCAGTGTTATAAACAAAGCCATGGGGAGATCAGCTGTGCTCACAGGGGTGTTTTTCCTCTTCACAGGTGCTGCCCCATTATCAGCTCCAGCATTTTCCTTAGTCTTTCCTCTCCTGAAGACAGTTATGACTGAGACACCTCATGACAGCGAGGACAAGGAGGAATTCCTGGTCAAGATTCTGCAGATCCTTACGGTCCACGCTCAGCTGAGATCATCAGGAAATGGCCAGGCATTGCTGGTGGATGAGGTGAGAGCTGTGGGGATCCAGCTGTTGTTCAGATGAGCCTTGGGACAAAACAGCTGATGTGTAAACTGGACAAAGCAGATTAATTCTGCAAGTTAAAGTTAACAATGTAAGATTGTTTTGTGTCGCAGGTTTTGGTACCTGTCCAGCCCTAGGTTTTGGTTGTGATTTTGTAAGAGATGTCATACAGAGGCAAGGTTCTTTGGAGTCACAAGACATAAAACTTTTTATCTTTTTTCCACCTTTCAGAATGGCCCAGAGTTGCTGCCCCGGAGGGACATGCTGATTCTGCTGACCCGGGTGATAGGAACAGGGTCTCCACGGTTACAGGTGAGTCCTCAGCTTCATAACCATGCACTCAACTGATTTAAGTCTCTGAGGCTGGTGGTTAAGCATTCCCAATTTTCTCCTGTGTTGATGGTATCTTGGAATAAAATGTCTACCTCTTTTTTTTCCTGTGGGTTTTATTGCACCAAACACATCCTTTAGTCTTCCACAGGTGACATTTTTTTCATCTCTAAGGCCTTGCTCTGCCAAAGAAGTTCAGTAGTGGCTCGTCTGAGGGTTTGTTCTAAGGGATGAAATGGCAGAAAGGTCAATAATAAAAAGCAGAGAGTAGGACTGAACTCGGGTTTTGTCACTGTTCTTTGGGAATTTGTCCTCCTGTGATAGCACTCAGCCCCTACTCTGCCCTTGCTTTGAGAGAAGGACAAGGTGTAGCAGAATCCCTGATGTTTCCTCGTGGCATTTTAGGTGTTGGCTTCCGAGGCGCTGACCGCGCTGTGCGCGAGCAGCAGCGGGGAGGACGGCTGTGCCTACGCCGAGCAGGAGGAGATCGATGTGCTCCTGCAGGCCCTGCAGTCTCCCTGCATGAATGTTCGGGATGCAGCTCTCAGGGTAGGTGGAATCATTCAGGGTCACACCGAATTCCTTCAGTTTTTGAGAGGTGAATCTTCTCTAACACTGATGAAGAGAGGCTTCAGTTGTGATGCCAGTCTATAGGTAGTGTGCCTCCAAGAGGGGGCAGTCTGAACAATCATGCTCAGTGCTCTTTGTGCTAGATTTAGGGGTACTCTGGGTTTATCCACATCTTTGTTTTTTTAAAACAGAAGTGATTAGGACGACCTTAACACCTTCTATTTACAATTCCATAGAGCTTAATCTTAAAGAGAGAAACTCAAAAAATTCCTATGTGTGTATTAAGCTCTGATTTTGGAAAGCCTCAGCTTAGTCACTTCTAAGAACATAGAAGTCAAAAACCCAAGGGTCCTTGGTTTTCTTTACCATGCAACAAACTCCAGCTTAGCTCACCTGAGCTGTCTTGTCTGTACTTAGAAGCAGAAAAGGCTGTAGTCACCAGAGCCTCTCTACATCCTGCCTGTGGAGCACTAATCCTGAGTTTCACCAGCTCACCTATTAGCAATAGGAAGTCCTTGGCCAGCATAGGCACTGTAAGGCACAAGCAAACATGAATTTTGACACTTCCAACCACTGAGAGCTTGACTTGGCAAAGGTTTTAAGTGTTTTAAAGCGTTTGTTTGTGAAAATCAGATCCTTGCACTGATTCTTCTGTAAACTAATTCAGGGACTGATGGAGCTGCAAATGGTTCTGCCAACCCCAGACAGTGATGAGAAGAATGGACTGAACCTGTTGCGGCGCCTCTGGGTAGTGAAGTTTGATGTTGAAGATGAAATTCAGAAGCTGGCAGAGAGGTGAGAGTTGTTTTTGGCTGATTGTGTTTTAAGGGGACCTCTCTTCTGCTCAGCTGGGTGAGCTGCACTGCAGGCCTTTGCCCCTGCAGCTGGACCTATAGGTCATCTCGATACTACGTGCAGCAGCGGCTTCCCTTGCTGAAGGGTGACCCGTCACCTCTCTGTGTGCCCTGCAGGCTGTGGGAGTCCATGGGGCTGGAGCTGCAGCCCGACCTCTGTTCTCTGCTGATCAAAGATGTCATCTACCACGAAGAAGCAGTGAGACAAGCAGGGGCTGAAGCTCTTTCCAGAGCTGTAGCTCAGTACCGAAAGCAAGCAGCAGAGGTCATGAGCAAACTCACAGAGATTTACCAGGAGAAGCTCTATGTAAGTACTCTTATCCTAAGGGATTGACAGGTATGAGCTTGTGCTTTGTATTTTTTGGTAGTTGCTTTTCCTTTTGTCTCTCTTGAGAATGCTGTGTTTGAGCTTCTCACAGACTTCAGTGTCCAGAACCAGTAATGGCACCACTGTAGAGATGGAAGGTGTGCCTTAGGTGAAACAGGAAGGCTGTGACAGGGCAGGGTCAGTTTAAGTCATTTGGGGCCTAAAATGGCACTGCAGCTATGGCTGGCAGAGCCTCTGTGTGCCTGTCCTTGGAAAAGGCATTCTGATGAAATTTTTTCTCCTTCCAGAGGCCACCTCCAGTTTTGGATGCTTTGGGACGAGTGATATCTGAATCACCACCTGACCAGTGGGAAGCAAGGTACAGTCATCTTCAGATTGATCTCATAATTTCCGTGCATCCAAATGAAATTTTTTGAGTTTTATTTAGAAGAACAAATTATATGCAATTGTATTGGCTTGCTGGTTTCACATGTCCTTCTGGCAGAGAATATTTGTGCCGCTCAAGCAGGCTGGGCAGGCAGAACTGAAATGCTTTTAGTTCCATCAAAATACTGGATGCTGTCTTCTCTGTGTCCTGATAAGAAGAGAGTCTTTCCCTCAGACTGATTTTTGTCTTATCTTACTGTGTTCTCGCCTCTGTATGGGCCATTGATTGTTTCAAGAGCAGCAGTGCAAGCCTTAATGAACTGGATGAATTCCAGTGTGGATAATTAACTTTTTGTTTACTTGTGTACAATACAGGTTTAATTGGAGATCATCTTGTTTGCTACTTGTCTTGAGCTAATCTGTCCTTTAGTCTGATGTACCTTGTAAAGCTGCTGTATTTCAGCAGTACATGAGGTGATCCTGGTGTCTAAGTTGGCTCAAGTATCTGTAATGCGTAATTGAGATAAAAGTCATTATATGGCTGAGGGATTGTTGACCTTTGGGGGGGCTGCAGCATGGGGTTATGTAATGAAACACACAGAGGTAGGACACTCTGAGGCTCTTTGTTTTCATTATGGCTCTGTCTCAATTTTTTAATGTACTGCTGATAGCAAATGTGACTGAGCTCAAGCAAATTCTGTGAAAAGTCAGTAAGCTTACAGGCTCACCATCTTCACAGGTGTGGCATAGCTCTGGCTCTCAACAAGCTCTCAGAGCATCTGGACAGTTCTCAGGTGAAGCCCCTCTTTCAGTTTTTTGTGCCGGATGCTCTGAATGATCGCAGTCCTGAGGTCAGGAAGTGCATGTTAGATGCAGCTCTTTCAACGCTCAACACTCATGGCAAAGTAAGTCTGAATGTTTCTTTCTCTAGCAGTGGAACAAAGATGTGATGAAATTGTAGATAGTGTCTTGGAGCCCACAGATTTTTGTGCCGGATGCTCTGATTTTTTTTTTTTTCCAAATTTCTTAGAGGATGCTGTTACTTGTAACAGTTGAACAGTTTTGTTTAGGAATTTTTGTGTGTTCAGAGTTGTTCTATTAGTATTGACTAAGTGTGGTTCTTCTCTGTCATTGCTATGAAAAAGAAATACTCCTGAATTAACTGGATTTAAAATGGTATAAAACTAGAGTAATAAAAGTGAAATCAGACCACGGATCTTTTAATCCTGGGAAAATGAGAATTCCTTTTCAGGCTTCATGCGAAGCAAAACATGAAAGCTTCCTGATTGTTGGCGTAATTAAACTGAAAACAGCTGAAGTCATTGAGGGAACTGAGGACCATCCTTCTCCCTGCCAGCCCTTCCCAAGCAGTGTCACATGGGGGAGGTGTGCAGGGTGGGAATTGCTCAGTTTATGGTTTCCTTATACGTGCCAGTCACCTCTGGACAGATGTCTGTATTCCTGGTTAGCCCAAGACAATTTGGGTATTTTCATTTTATTCATTCTTTCTTTCTGTTTCTTAGAAAAACAGTGTGAAGTTTGTTTGATGTTTCTGCTCTCCCTTTGCTAATGGGGCAAGCAGAGGAGCAGGCACTGATGCTCAGGCCTGGGAGCTTGCATTGCTTCTGGCAGAACGTCATGCTGGCAGGCTTGGGGAATCTAATTTTGAAGAGCTAACTTCTCTCTAGCAGGAAATATTTGTTGCCTATCAGAATGGCACAAGGTTTTATTTGATGTGACACATGAAATGAACTGTAAATACAGTGTGATTGTTCAGTTGTTGGCTCAGAGAAGAACAAACAAGTCCACTGAGCATAGCAAATCTCATTCTGAGTGGACTCTAGTGGCAAGTTCTGTGGTTTTGTTTTTCAGGACAATGTTAACTCTCTCTTGCCAGTGTTTGAAGAATTCCTGAAAAATGCTCCTAATGATGCCAGCTATGATGCTGTCAGGCAAAGCGTGGTCATTCTGATGGGGTCACTGGCAAAACATCTGGACAAGAGTGACCCTAAAGTGAAACCAATTGTTGGCAAATTGATAGCAGCCTTGTCCACCCCATCTCAGCAGGTAGGTGCCTTCTGGGAGGAGTGCTCAGGTTCCCCACAGGGGCAGTTTAACACTAGGATACTTTTAGGGATGTCAGAGAGATGAAAAATGGTTCTGGTGGCAGAAAGGTGTCATTGGCGGTGCAGTCTAGTGGGGAGTTCTGTTAGTGATGAATATTTAGTGGTCTGATGGCTGGTGGATTGTTTTACAGGTTCAAGAGTCAGTGGCAAGCTGTTTACCACCTCTGGTGCCTGCCATTAAGGAGGATGCAGGAGGAATGATCCAGAAGCTGATGCAGCTGCTTTTGGAGTCTGATAAATACGCTGAGCGCAAGGGTGCAGCCTACGGGCTGGCAGGGCTGGTCAAAGGCCTGGGCATCCTCTCTCTCAAGCAGCAGGAGATGATGACCACACTGACCGATGCCATCCAGGACAAGAAGAACTTCCGCCGGCGGGAGGGTAAGGGACAAAAGCTTTTCCCTCCAGATACCCGGTATTTCCCTGTACCCACTACCACGCTGGTCAGATGAAGTGCCTGCACTCTTGTGCTTGGCTTAGCTACATTTATTTGACTGAAGTTTGAAGAGAAAGAAATGGGAAGTGGCTGTTTTGAGGCCATTGATTGTGTATAGTGTCCTAATATTGCTCCATTCACATCGTGAAGGATTTCTGGTCCTAGACCATACACATGTGCCCCCCACTCCTGTTTTCGGAGGCAGATGTTGCTGGGGGGCTCCTTTTCTGAGGCCACAAGTCCCTACTAGAGTACAAGCCACAAGGGCAAGAAAGCAAGAGACTTTAAGCTGTGACATTTGAGTGCTTCTGGAGGAATTCTCAGATATTTAGCAAACTACCTTCTTTTTCCACCCCTTTTAAACGATGTTGTATTTTCCTCTGACTGTGCTTTTTGGGTTTTTAGGGGCTCTGTTTGCCTTCGAGATGCTCTGCAGCATGCTTGGGAAGCTCTTTGAGCCCTATGTGGTTCATGTGCTGCCTCACTTGCTGCTTTGTTTTGGAGATGGGAACCAGTACGTGCGAGAGGTAAGTGCCTTCACTTTCTGCGATTCACGGAGCATTAAGAGAAAAACAAATGAAAGGGATATGAATCCTGTTTGTAACCAGGCAAATTGAGAAGATGACCTATCCCTTGAGATACCACTAATAACAATTTGATCTTCTTAATAACTGAAAGCATCTGATTTCGTTGGCCATTGATTGGGAGCTACTTAGCCAGCTGCATCATTGTACTGAGACACTATTTACATGAAGGCTTTGTTCCCAGTGAGTCTCAGAGGAAGGGAAAAAACACATGTTGTGTCACAGTTTGTAAGTGTTCTCTTCTCCTTGGAGGCTGCAGATGACTGTGCCAAAGCCGTGATGAGCAATCTGAGTACTCACGGAGTGAAGCTGGTTTTGCCATCACTTCTTGCAGCCCTAGAAGAGGAATCTTGGAGAACTAAAGCTGGTATGGAGCAATATCAGACTGACAAGATGAGAGTAACTCACAATTGCCTTTGTTGTCATTCCCCTCATGCATTCCATCATCCCTGCAGATGGCTGTGATGGTTTATTATCTGTGGAACTTTTAGAGCTTTTGAGATACAAATGAGTTCCCTGACACATTTGGGCAACCTTTTTTCCCCCCAGCATATTCCAGGGACAGTTTGTACCCCTGTCTCTGTAGAAGTACACCAGAACCTGGAATTTTCCTCCCACACTTCTTTTACCTAGTACAAAAGAAAAAAAGGTATTTTTTAGTGTCTTTAGGTGGCATAGAGTGACTTAATGCATTTCAGCCTTTCTTTATGTTCTCCAACTGGTAGATTTGAATTTGAGATAAATGTGATTATCTTCTCATATCGATTCTTAATGCTCTGTACTGTTTTGTGTTTTGTCTTGTCTTTTTTTCATTTTTTTTTGGTGTACTTTGTGCACAGGCTCAGTGGAACTGCTGGGGGCTATGGCATACTGTGCTCCCAAACAACTCTCTTCGTGCTTACCCAACATCGTGCCCAAACTCACTGAAGTGCTGACAGATTCCCACGTGAAGGTGCAGAATGCAGGACAGCAGGCTCTCAGACAGATTGGGTCTGTCATCAGGAACCCAGAGATCCTGGGTAAGAACTGCCTGCATCTCTAATGTCCTGGTGTGACAGTGGTTTATAACAGCAAGATTTAGATTCAAGTGCAAATTTGTATAGAAATTAAACTACTCCTGTAGAAGTATAACATGAAAGCTTGATGGCTTGTCTGCTTCCAGGCTTTTTAAATGCTCCTGTCCATTTTGTTAGCTGGTGTTAGTAGGGTTTTCCCTGTCCCTGTGCAGCTGGTTACTTTAGAAGGATCTAAAACATCCTATGAGAGAACACCAGCTCAGCCTGACAATGCATATTTGGTTATGTACAAATGAAATTTTTTCTCTCCTTTTAAAAAATGTTCAGCAATCGCTCCAGTTCTGTTGGATGCTCTCACTGACCCCTCCAGGAAGACCCAGAAGTGTCTGCAGACTCTACTGGATACCAAATTTGTCCATTTCATTGATGCTCCATCCTTAGCACTGATCATGCCAATTGTTCAGAGAGCTTTTCAGGATCGTTCCACAGACACCAGGAAAATGGCTGCCCAGATCATTGGGAACATGTACTCCCTGACTGACCAGAAGGTGTGGTGCTAAAAATGCTCTCTAATGTATTACTCGAATACATTACTGGGTAGGGGACAACAGACAAGCACTAGAGAGAATTTATTTGGCTTGGAGATTTTGCTGTTAGGGTAGCAAATATTAGCATCCATGCAGATTCTTTAATTAAATGTATGTAAATGAACAGATCATGACTCTAAAAGACAGTGACAGTTCTCAGATGCTTAAGACTGTCTGCTCTGTGCTTTGCTCATCTAGTTAGTACCATGTTTATCCCTGCAAAAAGGTCTTGTAATTTTTACCATAGAAGAAATGCCTTAACAAACAAACAAGTGAAGCACAGATCAGCTGCTTACAAATGGATTCAGGGTTTGTTTGAAAAGTATTTGTAGGACCTGACTGTAGGCTAAAGATCTGTGTTTAATTTTTGTGCTGATAATCTCTACATTTAAGCCTTGTGTAAATGTTAAGAGTGTTGGATTTTCCTTAGATACAAAGTGCTGGGTTGTGAGTGAGCATCAAAAAGGTTCTGATCTGCATGAAACTGGTGTTGTTTCTTGGACTTGCAGAACTGTGCTGATTTGCAGGATAGTGAAAGCAACTGATTAAACTCTCAGGATACTAGGGGTGTGTGCTAATAATAAGGGGTGAATGTCCTTTACATGAAGGTGACGTATGTTTTTTATCATTTTGAATCTGGTTCTTACTCTCCGGGCTCTTTGTTTCAGGATCTGGCTCCGTACCTGCCCAGCGTGACTCCCGGACTGAAGGCATCTCTGCTGGATCCTGTTCCTGAAGTAAGTCTTTTGTGCAAAGTTTTTCTTTCAGTGCATTAGGTTGGACGTTGTCCTAAGCAGTCTGACACATCTGTTGCAGTAACTTTGAGTGGGTATGTTGCAAATCTCTGTTTCTCTTGTCTGTAGGTGCGCACAGTGTCTGCAAAGGCACTGGGAGCCATGGTGAAGGGGATGGGAGAGTCGTGCTTTGAGGATCTGTTGCCATGGCTGATGGAGACACTGACATATGAGCAGAGCTCAGTGGATCGCTCTGGTGCTGCTCAAGGTGGGACAGCCATGTCTGAATACTGAGCTCAGACCTTCTCCTGTTAAACCAGAGTAGCTGCTTGTTTCTTGTGTGTATCAGCTCTGTTCCCTGCTTTTTTTCCTCAGGTCTGGCTGAAGTTATGGCTGGTTTGGGGGTAGAAAAGCTGGAGAAACTTATGCCAGAGATTGTAGCTACTGCCAGTAAAGTGGATATTGCTCCACATGTACGAGATGGTTATATCATGATGTTCAACTACCTGCCAATTACCTTTGGAGACAAGTTCACTCCCTATGTTGGCCCCATCATTCCTTGTATCCTTAAGGTATGTAGCAGACATGAAGAATCTTATTTATTAAAGGATTAAAAAAAAGTCTCCAGAGCATTTTTAAGTATAATTTCCAGTAATTGTGGGACATGTCAGAAAAAAAGGGGGGATTTAAATTATAAATTATTTTTTCTTCCAAGCTGTTTGCTTGCTGTCCTTCATTTGTAGTCACCAGCCATTCCTTGAAATCACCTCTGTGCATTCACAACTCCGCAGTTCATTTACTTTTCTTGGCTGAGAGAGAAAAACATCGGTTTGTTTTCCTCCTGTAGCTTTTGTGTATTGTGCTGAACCCCCCAGTTTCCAGAGCCCCTTTTGTGTCTGTGTTCAGGCGCTGGCAGACGAGAACGAGTTCGTGCGGGACACGGCGCTGCGGGCGGGGCAGCGCATCATCAGCATGTACGCCGAGACAGCCATCGCGCTGCTCCTGCCACAGCTCGAGGATGGCCTGTTTGATGACCTTTGGAGGATAAGGTAAGGGATAACCAGCTTATCCACAGGTGTTTCTCTTCCATGGATGAAAAACTAGTGTGATTTAGACTCTGCGTTGCTCCTCAAAGAAATGCAGAGAGCCTCCCAGGAAGGCAAATCAAGTGTGTCTTTTTGCGTGTTGATTGGAGTATGATGCCTTGTAACATTGAGTCTGCAAAGCCCTCCCAGCCTGGATCAGGTTTCCTGATGCAGAGCGTTCTTGCTGGATTATTAATTCCAGTGGTGACTCTGAAATGCACTTGCAAGGCAGTTGATGTGGCAATATTTAGCCCTTGTGTATTGTTTTTCATTTTTCCAAATGCTGAGTAAGTTATTGTTCTCCAGTGTATGGAAATGTGCAGTGGAGCACTCACAGCTGATAGCAGTTGCTCAAAAATTAGTTGCATTAAATGATTTGTGTCAGCTGAGTGCTGCTAAGTGCTCTTAGCCCAGGTGAATGTTGTTTGGGTTGAGACAGATGCTGTCAATGTCTTGCTCCCTTTTAGAAGCCAGGCTGTTCTCAGATTCATTGCTTTGATTTGGAAATTCTCCCAGCCCTTCCAGTTTGGAATTCATTCCTTCCCTTTCTCTTTAGCATGCTGCTTTTAGCCATGTTGGCAGACTGGTGTTACACATCAGCCTGTGCAGTGTTTCAGTGCTGACGCAGCTCTGCCTCACATTTGGCTCCTGTCTGTAGTTGACATCCTGTCAGATTTGGACAGGTACCGCCTGAGTGCCTTGTTTGTAACACTTGACTTGCTCCTGTTGACAGGTTTAGCTCAGTTCAGCTCCTTGGAGATCTTCTATTCCATATCTCAGGAGTCACTGGAAAAATGACCACAGAAACTGCCTCAGAGGATGACAACTTTGGAACAGCCCAGTCAAACAAGGTAAAGACAGTGAGTAATCCTGTATTTTTGTAAGTTTCATCAGTGGATAATACAATTTGTGCTATTTCTTTTCAGGCTATTATTAATGCTCTGGGAGTGGAGAGGAGGAACAGGGTGCTGGCAGGGCTGTATATGGGACGCTCTGACACCCAGCTGGTGGTGCGCCAGGCCTCCTTACATGTCTGGAAGATTGTTGTCTCAAACACTCCTCGCACACTGCGTGAAATTTTGCCAACACTCTTTGGGCTTCTGCTGAAATTCCTGGCCAGTACTTGCGCAGATAAGCGAACGGTGAGAAATGGAGTTGCACCTTCCTCTTTCTGCAGGTGACCGTAGAAACTGATTCCTGAGGAACACAGGATAATTCTCCTCTATAAATCACTTCAAAGCTATCAGTTTAAGTGTTCTGAGCATGAGCATGTCTGAGTTCTCTGCTGAAGGCAACTGTGATGAGAATATAACTAATTTTTCTGTGGTTATTTGTAATACTGCCGTTTCCATTCCTACTGCTCTGTTTGTACTGTGTACAGTAGGTTACGATCAGAAGTTAACATTTGCTCAAGTTTCACCTTCTTAAGTTTTATGAAAAAGGAAAGTAGTTAATGAATATATTTTGGGGACAGGTTGCAGCACGGACATTAGGAGACCTTGTCCGAAAGTTAGGAGAGAAGATCCTTCCTGAAATCATTCCTATCCTGGAAGATGGGCTGAAGTCAGACAAGAGTGATGAGAGACAAGGAGTCTGCATTGGGCTAAGTGAGATCATGAAGTCAACCAGCAGGGATGCGGTGAGTTAGATGTCCAAGGGGGAAGTTCCCAATTTCTGAGGTATTTATGTTATGGTGCAGGTATTGCACTTGAGACAGAATAATACAGATAGTGCCAGACTTGTTCTGTGGACTGAATTCAGGGCTTATATCTACATTGAGTTGCTGTTCAGGCAAATGTATGGATTTTTATCTGTTGGTAAATTCTAACATTGCACAGTTCTGGCTTATTTTAAAATCTTCCACTAGGTAGCCTTAGAGCACTGCAGCTTGTTTGTAGTGATTAACTCTGTTTGTCTTCCAGTATATTTCAATTAAACTGCAATTTAGTTTCAGTTGTGCAAATTATGCATTCTCAGCCACTTCACTGAGATAATTGTGATTGTTGTGCTTTAGATATTCTGTAATTTTACCTCTTCAGGTTCTGCTTTTCTCCGAGTCCCTGGTTCCTACAGTGAGAAAAGCACTGTGTGACCCTCTGGAAGAAGTCCGTGAGGCTGCAGCCAAAACATTTGAACAGCTGCACTCAACAATTGGCCATCAGGCTCTTGAAGACATCCTCCCCTTCTTGCTGAAGCAGCTGGTGAGCATTGCTCAGCATTAGTCAACAACCTGATTAATGATGTTGTGGGACAAGTTTTGAATAATCTACTTCAAGGATAAGGAGGATTTTAGAGGCAGACCTTCCGGGGAACAGCAGCAATATTTTGTCTCCTCCATGGAGTCATCATGGCCATTGGTAGGGAAGATCTTACGGCTAAAGCTTAGGCCTAAAAATTGCTAAACCTGGCTGTGCTATGGAATTATCATTGTCCCCTGCTTAAGTTGCTTGGCCGCCATGCCTGAAATGGAAAATCTTTCTGATGTGACAGAAGAGTGTGGTTTTGATCTTGATAGGTAGTAAGAGAATATTTTTCAATAGAAGGACTTGGTTTTGGTTATGTGATCACAGGGTAAATTGTTCCTTGAAACAGGGTTTAGCTTGGTGTGTCACAGATGAGTTCTCAGGTTTCTCACTTTCTCTTTCCCTGTAGGATAATGAAGAGACAGCTGACTTTGCTGTGGATGGTCTTAAACAAGTTATGGCTGTCAAGAGCCGCGTGGTGCTGCCTTACTTGGTGCCAAAGGTACAACAGGAAACAAATTTTTAACTTCATATCTGTGCTGTTTGCTCTGCTTGCTACCAGTTTTCTTTGGACCAGTATGGCAACAGGAAGATCATAATTTGAAATTTTCTTCTGATTTTAAGCTCAAAACATTGTCATTTGGGTTGTGATGCATAAACTTTTCATGCTGTAGATGAAGTGAGATTCCTTCTGAAAAAACCTTGTCTCATTTTTTGGTGTTTTTTTTTGGTTTTTATAGCTGACTACCCCTCCAGTGAACACCCGTGTACTGGCTTTCCTCTCCTCAGTGGCAGGGGACGCTCTGACACGGCACTTGAGTGTCATCCTGCCTGCCATGATGTCTGCACTCAAAGAGAAGCTGGGCACCAATGAAGAGCAATTGGCAAGTAGCACAGCTCAGCTCTTTGTTGTGACAGGTTGCCTGAACATAGTGCATCAGGTTTACTTCCCAGCCCAGAATCTGTGTTCTCTAGATTCACAGATTGCATGTTTAAATCAGTCCATTAGCTTCTCCAGGATGAGTCTTTTTGCCTGGTGGCATATTGTGAGTCAAAAAACGTATGCTTTCCAAATCTATTTGTATCCATTTAAAAGTCTCTTTGGCCTGCTGCAAGACACAGTTCTCAGTTTACTTATTCCTGGAGAACTGCCAGAGTGTCTAGTTAACTTCATATTTATTCTTGGTGTAGAAGACTGAGAGATTAAAGGGCTGCAGGAAGGAAATCTCCTGTTTTGCATGCAGCACTCCTCCCAGACTGCTTTCCAGAACATCTGGTGTTTGGATTCCAGAGAACATCCCGGAGTTGTGACTGCGGACAGACATGTACATAATCAGTCAGTGAATTAGGAATGAGTGACAGAGTCCTGTTGTCTGTCTGCTGTGGATGCCCATTAGATCAGCTTCTAGCCCCGAGTCTGCCTGGAGATCTCTAACGTACCCACAGACGTTCTTGTAATTAGTGTTATGACGCACAGCATTAAAGTACCTAAATCAGAAGAATGTTATCTGACAAGACGCACAGTCTGTCTTGTAAGTAAGATGGGGGAGACTGAACTACTCTTAACTTCTGTATTTGGCCTTCCTGTAGCTGGTGCAGCAATCAGTTCAGGAGAGTTTGGCCACTTGTTAAATGTTAAGAATTGGTTATAAACTGTGCCTGCTTCAGGACTGAGTCAAGCTTTCAGTGGTGATGTGAGCAGCTATTTAATGAGAAACAATTAGCAAGTGAGGTGTGTTGTAGTATTTCTCTAAGAGAAAATGTTGTGGCTAAATCTGTCTTTGTTCTGTTTGAGAGCTAATGTAAAGTTAATTTGGACTCTTCAGGAGATGGCAAACTGCCAGTCTGTAATCCTGTCTGTGGAAGATGATGTTGGACAAAGAATTATAACTGAAGATTTGCTAGAAGCTACCCGCAGCCCTGAGCTGGGCATGAGACAGGCAGCAGCTGTCATGCTGAATATCTACTGCTCCAAGACAAAAGCAGACTACACTGGTCACCTCAGGAGCTTAGTTTCGGGCTTGATTCGTCTGTTTAATGACACCAACCCTGTGGTTCTGAATGAAAGCTGGGATGCACTTAATTCCATCACCAAGGTGAGAGGCATCTCAAAAAGGTGACAGGGTAATGCCTGGCCTGAGAAGACTTCAAAAAGAATATCTGGATGCTATGTTGCCTCATCTTTGTCTTTCCCCTCTCTCCTACAGAAATTAGATGCTGGGAACCAGCTTGCTCTCATTGAGGACCTGCACAGGGATATCCGGATTGTAGGGAATGAGGCCAAAGGGGACCATGTGCCAGGATTCTGTATTCCTAAGAAGGTAAAGGATCAGAATAGATGTGGATTCATCACAGCCACAAGATCCCACCTTTGGGGAGAGCTGACTCATATGACTTTACAGCTCTCAGAAGCAGTGACTATTTGGGCGTTCCAAACCTTTACGTTGGAGAGACTTTTTGTAGGTTACAGCTCTCCTGAGTTACCCTCCAGAAGAGTCCTCTTGTAATGAGGTCTCTGACAATTCTGTTATGCATGTAAGTCATGGTCACTGCCTGCTTTTTGTGGGGGAGTCTCACTAGACTTCTGTGCCAAATTTCTCTGGTTTAAAAATTCCCTGAGCCGCCACCACTTTCCTCATAGCAACTGGTTTGGTAAGGCAGAGAGGCATGAAATCAAACCAAATAAAAGTAGATCTGTCAATGTGGAATCAGGCAGCTGAAGGTCAACAGGAAATTGAGAGAAACCCTCCAAGTTTGTACATCTGGTGTATAATGGGAGCAAAAATAAGATACACATTTTTTACATCTTAGCTTCTAAGCTTTCTTATCTGATTTTCGTGACAGGGAGTGACGTCCATACTGGTGGTGCTGCGGGAAGGTGTTTTGACTGGTAATCCAGAGCAGAAGGAGGAGGCAGCAAAGGCCTTAGGGCTGGTTATTAAGCTGACTTCTGCTGAAGCTCTTAAACCATCTGTGGTGAGCATCACTGGGCCACTTATTCGAATTCTGGGAGATCGGTTCAGCTGGAATGTCAAGGTGGCTCTGCTTGAAACCTTAAGCCTGCTTTTAGCTAAGGTAAGATTCAAAGTATTGGTGCTTTGTGAACATTTTCCATGGTAACCTTCAGAAATATCTGTTGCTGTTCATGTAAAGACAGCTGGGATGCCTGCTGCTGTGGATTTGATATTTAGGAATAGCACTGTAACTGGATTGCATTCTTCCAGCAGGTTCTGGCCTACCAAAAAAGCCCCCAGTGCTGAATCAGTGGTCTTTGTATAAATGTTGCTAAATGCTGATCCCACTTTCCAGTGATTAAAACCCACCATGTAATTAATCTCTCCTGTGTCCACCATTTTTATGAATTGTTAAGTGCAGAGATCTTATGTATCTTTGAACTTAGAGCTGAGTCCTCTGTATAGAAAAGGCTGTTCATGATAGTGTAAAATTTCTCAGTGTTGCCCTTGTATTTCAGTACACAGAAAATAAGATTAAATTTGAAAAGGTCAACGGTTTTATGGTAAATTATTGTTTCATGTTTTTCCTCTTTTAGTAGCACATTAGATCTAACAGGGGCTCTCTGATAACAAACTGCTGTAGTAGAGATCATACTGTTTCCAGGCTTTGATCTCCAGTTGCTGTTTCAGGCTTGACCCCACCACTTTCCCTTCTTCCATCTCTGGAATAGGTTGAGATTGCCCTGAAACCATTTTTGCCCCAGTTGCAAACAACCTTCACCAAAGCTCTGCAAGACTCAAACCGCGCTGTTCGCCTTAAAGCTGCCGATGCTCTGGGGAAACTCATTGTCATCCATGTCAAAGTGGATCCTCTCTTTACGGAGCTCCTGAATGGAATTCGTTCCAGCGATGACTCTGCCATCAGGTAAGCTGCAGGTCATGGCTCAGATTGTCCTGCTGACTAAGGGTGAAGGAAAGGGCTGTGATGAACAAAACCCCCAAATCTGAGAGTAACGTGTTAGTGAAAGCAGTTAAATGTTATCCAAGGGTTGTAAAAAATGTGGATGATGGGGTCTGCCTGGGTCAGAAGCTGAGCTGTGAGAGTGTTTGGGAGATGCAGTGCTTGGTGTCTGGCCAGTTCTCCTGTCTCCTGCACACCACCAGCAGCTCACTTTCAGATAAAAGACACTATCAACTGCCAGCCTGACCTGAAGTAATGCAGCTGTTCTTGTATCCTAAGGGCACACATCCCTAAGACATGGACTTCCTGACTTGAGAATTTTTTTAATGTTTGAATAGTCAGAAAATATCTGTGTTGTAACAGACAGACAGACACAAGTACACAAACATGGAAGTAGTCTCTAGGATGGAGTTTTCAGCAGTGCACAGAGAGGATCAGTCTCCCAAACTTAAGGCTTGTCAGTGTAATTGCTGTGCAAGAATTTGCTGCAGGTATCCAGAGCAGAATTTCTCTTCCAGGGACACGATGCTGCAAGCACTGCGGTTTGTGACACGAGGAGCTGGTGCAAAGGTGGATGCTGCAATTAGGAAGAATATCAGCACAGTGCTTCTTGGGATGCTGGGACACGATGAGGTACTGGTTCAGCCTGCTGCAGGGAATCCGTGCTGTAGACAGTCTTTCTCTTACATTTAAAATCTGAACTTTCCAACAGAATTATTTTCTAAAATAACTTCTGAGAAAATTCCTAATGATGTAGTCAGGGGCAAGAATTGGAGATCCCTGGGCAGTCCCTGGTAACTCTGAAAATCTGCCAGTTTAATGTTTCCTTGGCAACTGCATATGTGGGTTTGACCTGTAGCTCCTCACTAACAGGTTTGAGCCAGCTCTGCAGTCAGGATTTGCTTTTTATCTTTGAGAAAACCTGCAGTATCCTCCCTGTGAGTGCAGATGTGTGTTCGTAGCCTCTTGGCTGGGGTTTATTGTTCAGTGTGAGAAATTTTTCAGATAATGACAGATTTTTCTCCAACAAACAAGAAGCTCTCTAAGTTTAATATAGGGTCTTTTTTTTATATGGCAGATAGCAACAGTAACATCTGTGAGAATAAAATTAATCATCTAATAATTTATTTCTTATGTCAATCCATGCAACAGACATGCAACTGTTGACATTCTAGAAATAGAAACATTGAAACATTCCTATTGCGTTGTAAGTTTTGGTGAGAAGAGTAGTAATGGGATCATCACATAAGGCAATCAAAATAACAACAGAATGGGAGTGTTAAATTAGAAGTAGGAAGACTTTATCACAGAGGTGAGCTCATGCAGAGGTGGCTAGAAGTGACACTTATAAGTGAATCTAAAGTAAACTCTTGTGAACACATTTTTTAAAACATTCACTTTCATCTTTGTGACTTTTCCATTTAACAAATCAGAACTTATAGATAAGTTCTTATAGATAAGATCTGTAATTCTTCTCTGTAGGCTTTTTTGACTGTGGATTTGACTTTAAGTTCCATTATGTACAAGAAACCTTGTGAACTGACAGAAATCCACAGGGAGTGAAAGACTACTATTTATTTTCTTCTTCTCTTTTTGTTTCCTGTCATCTTCTGGCACTTGCTGTGCTTGCTGCCTGTCCCTGGTGTGTTGGGCTCCACCCGTGTTCCTGCTCTCCCGTTCCTCCTCAGGATGCCACCCGCATGGCCTCGGCCGGCTGCCTCGCAGAGCTGTGCGCGTTCCTGTCGGACGAGGAGCTCAGCACTGTTCTGCACCAGCACTTACTGGGTAGGTGAAGCTGTTCACAGGGACTGGAACTGATTCTGAAAGCAGGCAAGATTCCTTCTCAGCCACGGGTTCAGGCTTTGTGACCGAATCTCTGCTCTGTATTTTCTTGTGCGTTTCTTTACTCATGGCTGTTAATTCGTGCACCCTGGCACACAGTGAGTACAGGGTCCTGGTTGTCATTTGGGCATAACCAGACTTTTTTTCCCCTGGATTTATTATCAGATGACTTGATAAAAGTACCAGCATGGCTGAGTGATTGCTGGTGCTGACACAGAGAGGGTGGGAGGTGACAGGATGTTCAGGTAAGGGTGGACAGGAGGGCGATCCCATCTTTTGGCTCATGCTAATTGCAGACCACATGTGATGGCTTCACATGCTTTTGAAGAATTGACCAATTTGCCTCCAAGTTAGGAAAAACCCACAAATTTTATGGGAACCCATAGTGTTTGGCAGTGCTATGGATTACTCTCCCCAGTGGGATTAAAAAGGGAATCTGTTGTAGATGACTTCTACAATTTTATTAGAGGGTCAAAGCTTGTATAATTTTGAAACCATCAGAAGTATTTGGGTTGAACAGGAGAGTCCCTTGTTTGTGTGTGCTTCCCTGTCTGCCCAGGTGCTGTTCCTGCCTGGTACAGGTGTTGGGTTTTAGCTCTTTTTGGGAGGAGTGGAGGAAGCAAGGCATCCTTTTAGATGCTTCTTGTTATTTCATTTTATGGCAGTGAATTGACAAACTGCCAGAAGCCTCCTCAGATGAAGAGGAATGGAAGGCAGGAGCCTTGCCATGGTTCTGTTCTTTCCTCTGCAGCAGACGTGTCTGGCATCGACTGGATGGTGAGGCACGGCCGGAGCCTGGCTCTCTCGGTGGCTGTGAACGTTGCTCCTGGCAGGATGTGTTCCCCAAAATACTACAACAGCGTGCAGGAGATGATTCTCAGCAACGCCACGGCCGACAGGGTGAGTCCTGCCTAAGAATGGGTGAGCTCTTGTTGGGAGCAGTTCTTAAAGGTGTGTGAGCAGGTCCTCTGTGTTACCAAAGAGGACAAAAAGTGCCATCTGGAGATTCTCCCTTTTCTAGATGCAGATTTTATGATGAAATTACACAACTGTTCTGATTCTTCAGGTTCTCATCTCTGTGGAGATGAAAATTAAATAATCTTCAACTGCAGAGCAGCTTTCATTGGGAATAAGTTCTACTTCTGTTTCCCTATAAAAGGTGCAATTCACAGGCCAGGTTTACAAAAAGAGCAAATTATTTGTTTTAGGAGGATTTTAAATCAGGGCTTGAATGAGTAATTTGGAGTAGAGTCTTGGGGGCTCGGTGGGGCCTGTCACCTTATTCCATCTGGCTCATGGTTGCATTGGGACTTTTTCATCATATTACCCAATAATATTAACACAGTGTTTTCCTGCTTTGATGATGCTGCTCTTTTGAAAGATGGATTTAACCTTCCACAAAAGCTGATTCTTTTCTTTATGTTGAAGATCCCCATTGCAGTTAGTGGCATCAGAGGGATGGGCTTTCTCATGAAATACCACATGGAAGAGGGAGACAACCTGCCTCCCAAGCTTTCCAGCCTCTTTATTAAGGTAAGAATTTTTGTGATAACTACCTGGTGGTGTTCTCATGTGATCTGAATCTCTGTCTGAGCTAACTCATGAGTGGCTCCCTATCAAATCTCTGAAAATTTAGATATTTCTTCTTGTGGCAGAGCACAGACAGAATCACTGTATCAGCCTGCTTTGCAACTGTGAATACAGTACTGCCTTCCCTGCTCTAACATGAAAATTTGCCTTTGAGCTTTCTGTGCTAAACCTCAGGTCTAAATCTTAAAAGGGCATTTTTCCATTGCAGTAACAAGCAGCTGGCAAGGAAGCAGAGAAGAGTAGGGGGAAACTGTTGGGTTTTAAGGTTGCTAAAGGTCAAAGGGCCTTTGTTAGAAATGCATCAAATACTAACCCTCACCTTACCTGAGAGTATTGAAGTTAACACCTTTTTCAATTCCTACCAATTTAAATATTCTACCTCAAAATTTCTTTATTGGTTGTTCTGTTTCTTTAGGTGTGTGGCTGGATTTCTTTGGTTTGTTTAGTTGTCTGCCCTCCTTGCACCCTCCACCCCCCCACTATCCCTCTTGGTAGACAGGGGTAGATAGAGTGAGGGGTCATGCTGGAGCATGTTACATTTTCAGATTTTACACATTTTTGCAATTTACTTGAAAAACTAACAAACATGCAAGTTGGCATGATGCAGGACAACATCCTTCAAAGCAGACTTGTTGTTTGAAATCCTACTTTTATATATTAATACTGTAATATTGTGTTAAAATATAAAATACCACCATTGTCACAATACCTTTATCACCATATTAATAATGCACTTGACATTCAGGTATTAGCTTTCATGTTTTAGATGTGTTAAGATTAAATTAAAATACAAAGCTTTCATTTTTTTAAAGTGAAATCCACTGTTGAAATGCACCTTATACTCCATCCAGAGACTGACTTGGCTGGTGCTGCTGAGTGAGTGTATTTTAGAGGTGCTGACACTATCAGCTTTTCTGCACTTAGTGGTCATTGTCATTTCCTGAGACAGTTGAGAGGAGCATGTGACACTGTCATCAACCACATATTTAGAAATTTTCTTTGAAAAGGTGTTTTGCTTTCAAGGTTTATTCTTCTCTTACACAGTTTAGTCAAATTGTTGGTATCAAGTGTGTCTCTTTTATGTACCCGTGAGTTGAAAACCATTTGCTTTTCTTAGTATAGTTTAAAACACTTAAATTTGAAAAAAAATATTAACAACTGCTTTAAATACCTGTTCTTGGTATATCTGAATTTAATCGCACCTTTGTATCCTTCAGTGTCTTCAGAACTCATCCAGTGACATCAAGTTAGTTGCAGAAAAGATGATTTGGTGGGCAAATAAAAGCCATCTTCCCCCACTGGATCCTCAGACAATTAAACCAATTCTCAAAGCGCTTCTGGACAACACAAAGGACAAAAACACCAGTGTGAGAGCCTACAGTGACCAGGCTATTGTCAACCTTCTGAAGATGAGAGCGGGTGAAGACGTGCTTGAGGTATGAGACACAAGCAAATGTCATTGTCGGTAGCAAGGCTGTGTCACCTCACTCTGTATTTGTCTGTGTGGTGCCTGCAGCCTCAGAATGTACTGGAAGTCTCTGATGAAGCAGGTGGAGTGGGACATGCCTATTTGCATTGAGGCCTTCAGCAGTATTCTCATGCTAAGCCCTGAAGAAATCAGCAATACTGATGCTGTACAACCCTACAGTGCAGCATTAATAGAATCAAGGCTTTTAACACATCCCTCATGTTTGACAAATGCCTTAAGCCTCCCCTGTGCTGGAGTTCCCTCAGCTGGCACTGATAATTTATTGCTTTGGCCACTTGCATGATCCCACTGCAGCAGCAGTGGTGCTAGGGGGTATTTTAGGGTGGACTACTTCATGCATCCATTTCCAGACCTGTTTTCTAAATGTGACCTGCTTTTGGATGGTTCCCATGTCTGGAATTGTAAAACCAGATGAAGAATTTTGGTACATTTGAAAGATTTCAGCTAAATACAGCTTGTAAAGCACTTCTGCTTATTCTTACTTTGAGTGGTGTGTCGTAAGGAGTTGGTAATTGGTGTTGCCTTCCGTCCACAGTCGGTTTCCAAGATTTTAGATGCTGCCAGCCTGGAGCTCCTCAACGAGAGCTGCCGGAGGTCCCTGCGGAAGCTGGCCGGGCAGGCTGACTCCGAGGAACAGATTGATGACACCATCCTGACGTGATACGGCTCCAGAGGACACGGAAACACTGAACCAACCGCTGCATCAGCATTTCAACTCAAAACACCTATTTTAAATGTTTTCATTTTTGAAAATGTTAATTCTGACGGGATTTCAGGAAAAGGACTCCCAGAGAGTATTTTAGTATCAAATATGCCAGAATAGCCTTAATTAGACCCACATTAGCTGAAAATTAAAAATTTGGTCCCCTTTTTGAAACAGATAATGAGCAAGAGACAGACATACTAACCAATACTGGTCAGTTGTGGCCAATTGTGAGATGTGGCTAGAGCACATCAGGCTTAAACTCTGGTGACAGCTATTTCCTTTCCAAGGTTTGTGCAAAACCTCCAGTATTGGAAGTATTGTTGGTCTTTCCACACACCCTGGGAAGCAGGAATAGAACTCAGTGAAAGTTCAGTTGTATTGTTTTTGTGTACTGCTAACTTGCTGCTTGTGACGGTTCTGAAGACTGAAAATCCCTGTAAAACGAAGTATTTAAAATAGCCTTAGAAATCACAGATGGGAAAGGGGGATTAAATGCAGTCTGTTTAGAGAAGGAACATTTAATAAAGGCTCTGACTTTGATCCTGCTGCTGTAAACTGTTCTTTTTACAAATTCATTTGTCAACAATCTTAGACTGTGATTTACTTTTCGGACCTGCTTGTTTTAGGGGATACAGTTTGTAGAGTGGGCAGCGCTGTGGTGTGTAAAAATCTTTTGCAAAACTGAGGCAAGCCAAGGTTTAAAACCAAGCCAGAACTGACATTTAATGTCATTTGTAATTACTCCTATTGATTTCCAAAGCATTTTTGATGACAGACAGCTTTTTAGTTATCCAGCTTGTGAAAAGTCTTCTGTGTTTAGGTCTTCAGAGGCTTCACAAGATACTTGGCACTTCCACCATTGGGTTTTTTGGCCATTGAGTTGTGCTGCTCCAAGAAAGTATTTAATTTTACCTGGCCACATATATATCTCTTTTAAAAAATTATTTTAATTTACATGTTATATTACTTGATGGAAATAGTGAGAATCTTGTTGCAGAATACAAATTTTTAGAAGGCAAAATGAGCTTTACATTCCATGCAGAGTAACAGTTTAGTGAGCCTTATCTATTTTATGAAACTCATAGAAGCTGGTTGCACCTGAGGAGCCAGAGCATTAACAGTTGTTGTTTCAAGTGGGTGGGTGGTGGGTGGTGTGGGGGAATCTTTCTTGATTGTAACTCTGGATGCCTCAAACCATGGTGATGGGAGGAGAATACAGTACTATATGTCATAAAATTTGAAAGCATAAAATAGAACCTTGTGGAACACTAGAACCAATTTGTGGATTGCTGTGGCAGTAGCAGCAAACAGAAAAACATTCAGTGTTTATCATATGCCTCAAACAGGAAGATACAATCTCAAGTATTTGGGAATGCTGTGCTTTGCTCTGGTCAGAAGTACAAGAACCTGACAAAAGGTTCTTGATGGTATGTCAGCTCCTGAGCATGTGGTGTATCCTCCTGACAACAGGGAATTGCTGTAGGAGTTGGTGGAATGGTGTTGGAAGGGACTTGGGAAAATCAGCTATTTTACCCTCTACCGAAGATAGACTCAGTTCCAACTAAAGCATTCCTGGCTGAAATCCACATTATTTTTTAGAGAATTGTAGGATGGAGGTCCCATAACCTTTCTATGCCATCTATTTAATTACATAAACTTTTCAGACTATCAGAATTTACCTCATGTCTAAAAAAAAAAATCTTCCTTGCTCCTCCTTGAGTCCACTGTGGCTTGTCCTGTTCCCACAGACATTGAAAACAGTTCATCAGTTCATTTTTGCAGCAACTGCATCGTTACTTCAGCATTCTCAACCCTGGATGAAATAAATTTAGATCTTCTAAGTATTTTCTCATAGATTTTCATGTTTTCTAAGCAAGGTCTGGGTGTTCTTTTGTTGCAACACCGCTGTGTTGTTGACATGTTATTTTGTGTTCAGCTACAAAGCCAAGCTACAAAATTACTCTTTAGCTAATTATTTCTAATTCATTTCACTATGTCTACACAACTGCAGTGCTTCCCAACTGCTCTGAATGAAATTGTGTTCTACTTACCACATTTAGCTGCATTCTGAAGGTGGTTTTTAATTCTGATTTTTGCCTTTCAAAATACTTGCAAATCTTAAACTGTCTTAAAAAGCTCTGCACTGAAGCGTAGAAAATGTTATGCTGTTCAAAAGCTGCTAAATAGATGGCAAAAAGCTCAGTTGTTGTACTGGAATCACTCATTCCACCACTGCAGACAGGAAGGAATAAAAAATAGCAAGTTTTGGTGAAGAAGAGCTGTTTGAGCCCTTGACTGTGGGCACCTATTTTATATCTGATTCCAGTTGATGTCCCACATAAAAACATGGGAAAGAAAATTACAGTTAAACAAAGCCTTTATTAACTTACCTCATGTCTCAATAAGATATATTGTTACTTAGGGTATTTTGATGATTTGTAGTTCCAACTTAGGTGGCAGCAAGTGGAAGAACTCATCTTCCCAAACAGCACCTGAATTTCTGCACTGAGCTTAGTTTTTTCTGAGGGAGGAGTGAAAGGTAGGAGCTAACTTGCACTTATGGAGAATATGCTGATTTTTCAGTCACAGTGAAACATTGAATTTGGATTTTGATAGCTACTTTTTGCTAAACTATTTATATACTGCACTATAATACATCAGAGAGAAGATACCCATAATTTTTTACCACAACACGAGATCTGATAAATTGATTGTGCCAACTTGGAGACTAAAGAATTAATTTTTTTCTCATTTCAAGTGTCTTAAAAATACCAGTTGTCAGTAAAAGATAATTTTTCCCAACGACTGACTGTAATAACATCTTTGAACTGTCAAGCAAACTATCTCTGAGTGACAGCTGAACTGTGTGTATTTCAAGAAGATCAAAAAATAATTTATGAGAGGTTTAAACTTACAGGGTGCTGAAAATTACAATGGAAGAGAGACAAAAGCATAAAATATTCAAATATTTTGATTTTCTTTTTTGATAAGTCACAGTTCTTACTGGCCGTTTTGTTAGGTATCATCACGCTGCCTCACGCTTTTCATGTGATGAGGTTTCATGAGCTTAAAAATAAAGGTAATAGGAGTCCCTGTCATTTTGGGTTTGAGCTGGTGGTTTGCATGCTGGATTCAAGGGATCTCCCTGCAGCTATGTGGCATCCTCAGTGGATTCCAGGATGTGGGGACCTTAGCAGGGATGAGCTTTGAAAGCTGGAATATGTTTTTTCAAGGTTGAGATTAAGGAAGGTTTATAATTAAAACCACAGACATACTGTTGATCAGAAGTATTTAGGAGGTGCAATTTTATGTGCTTAAAAAAAAAATAAAAATCTGAACCCAGACATGCTGTTTGAGCCATCCTGGGTTGATTTGTTTCCAGATGAATTGCATACAAACTGGATAAATAAACCTAAGACATGCTTTTGTTGCTGTGTTTTTACAAGTGAAAAGCCTTAGCTTAGGACTGGGAAGTCCTAAGTAATTTACATATACTACATCAAAACTGCATTGTTTGATCTTTAGAGTTGAAATACGAGTATGAATATTTTTGTAGAAAAATTAATTAAAGAGGAAACCAGCACTTTTCTTGTGCCACGTCTCCACCTAGAAGTAGTTACTGCCTAAAAAGCGACCATGGTCTTGCACAGTTTGTGTAGTCAGTGTCTGTGCAACTATTAGTAACATTACTCAGGCTGTCTGTGTGTTAAACAACTCTGAGAGTGGTGTTTGAACGGTGGATTTGGGCTGTGGATGGTGCAGGCACAGCTGATATATGTGAGGCCCATCCTGAGCCACACAGAGGCACTTCTGTGGATTAACCCCCCCAGGAATTTAGCTCCAGACTGGCCTGATTTGCCAGGCATGTGACACACACTTGTCTGTTTCGTATCACTTCGCTGTGGGACTCCTCACCTGCAGGCTCGGCTTTGAATGGGAACTGT
Organism: Pachyramphus minor; assembly: GCA_013397135.1. Classification (NCBI taxonomy): domain Eukaryota; kingdom Metazoa; phylum Chordata; class Aves; order Passeriformes; family Tyrannidae; genus Pachyramphus; species Pachyramphus minor. The sequence continues at coordinate 656,139 of VYXB01003596.1, read as the reverse complement.
TCCCGCAGCTGCACAAATCGCTGCTTTGGTGCACAACATTCCTGTTAAAGCAGCCAAACACACTCCTGCCCTTTGTGGTCTGCTCCCGTGCCTTGCCAGAAGCTGGGAGTGCTGGGGCTCCCTCACGCTTTGGGCGCTTCCCCGGGGGCAGCCTCCCCTTCTGTCATGCGCTCCCTCACAGGAGTGCACAGGGGAGATGCGGGCGACACGCTGAGGGGGACACACTGAGAGGTCACTCGGCGGCTCGGCATAGGGGGAAGACAAGCTGCCCGTGAAGGGGAAGCAGGACACGGGTCTCAGGGCGGTGGAGGGCGGGAGGCGGCGGGTCCCTCACGAGGGTCCCCTCACGGTCCCGTCACCGGCTCCCAGACGCGCGAGCGCTCTCACGCGCCTGCCACCTCCCCACTGCGCAGGCGCGGAGCGCGCGAGGGCGCGGCCGTTTCCCCGCGCAGCCGCGGCGCGAGGC
>VYXB01003596.1:590626-655489 GCA_013397135.1 Pachyramphus minor | reverse complement strand
GAGGCAGGGAGGGGCGGCCTCCTCCTCCTCCTCCTCCTGCTCTGCTCCCGGGGCACCCCCGGTTCCTGGGCTGTGCCGGGACCCCCCGCGTTGTGTGTGAATGGGGGGGCGCGTTCGCTCGCGCGTTCGCGGGCTTTTATCTGGTGAACCTGCGGAACTGGCTGCCGCAGGATATTATGGTAAATAGCTTGGCTGCGTTTGGGAAAAGGCAGATTGGGCACGTAGAAGTCAGGACAGCACCGGCAGTGCTGCCGGCATCAGCCCTGGCGAGCGCGTGTTTTGACGGCGCCCACTAATCTGTTGCTGGGATGAGGAGGGAATTCCCTTCCCCTGCTGACAGGGGGTTTTAAGATCAATGGGAAGGGCTGGCTGCCCTAGGGACCATTGTTTCCAGTGTGGCAACCACTACGTTTTAATAGTCATTATTATCTTAATTCTTCCCTAAGACTCTTTCTGTGCTTCAGCTTGAAGTCTCAGTTGTAGAGTTCGTCACTTTTTTGAATAAATCCTTGAAAAGCTTTGTGTATTTCTGTTTACAGTATAGGATGCAAACATCTATAAACAGAAAATAAAGGGGTAGTTTGAGTTTCTTCAGAACAGACCTGTAAATTCTTCTGCAGCGGCTTCAGAAACCTCTGGAGGGCTGAGAACTCAGTCCATGTCTGGTGCTTTAGTCTGGGTACATAAGAACTGGAACTGGGAACATTCCTGCCTTCAAGTCCAGTTCGGTTTTGGTAACACTCCAGCAGCTCACAGTTTAATTTCCATAAACTGGGGAAGATTGCATCCACCCTCCTCTTTAGCAGAGGTGTGGTCCTGGGGCAGCAGGTTCCAGCATGCAGCGAAGCACAGCTCTTGGGTGAAAGTGTAAAGTTGCACTATCTTACCATTTGTCACCTTCAAAAGCTTTAGCTGTGTTTAAAAGTGTTTATTCTACACTAAACTGTGTCTGCATGGAGGGATCTAAGGAGGGAGAAAGAGCATCAGCTTCAGAACAGCTTAAATCCCAGGCAGTTTTGGGAGCCTGTGGATTGTTACAACCAAATGCTGCATTCTGAGTAAAGCAGTAGCTCTGCTGCTTGCTGATGAGCTTCAAAACTGTTCAGGCAAGATAAACAGGATGGTGAGAACTCTGAGGAGGACTTCTGCTTATTTTAAACAATTAAATTTCTTAGCTGAGCCTTCTTGAGCAAAGTCCCTACCATGTATCCAGTGAAAGGGAAGATGTGTTGTGAGAATTGTCAGGTTGCCTGTGGTTCTCTGTTGTAATTAAATCTCCCTGTGTAGTTTGGGTATTGATTTTTCTTTGGTTTTGTTTTTGCTAGGAAGGTTTTGTCCCTGCTTTCACAAAACAGTTTGCTTTCCTTGTTTATTGACATTTATTCCTTGCAGTAGGAAGTGGACTGACACTGGATAGGATGATTCTGGCTCATCTGCTTTCCCCTGTATGCAAATCTGTCAAGAGGGTAGTAGGTTTGTGTGTTTTTAGAACAGGTCATCCTGAAAAGCTGCTGGTGATTTCAGCTGTGCCAGATATTTAAAAATAATACAGATGATCTGTGCTTTGCATCTGCTTCTTTAATTCACTCTGCCATTCAGTAAAATATGGCTCTTAGAAACCCTGTCTGGCACTGAAATTTGCTTTTAATTTTGACTGTGCAGGCAATAGGCCTCTTTTGTTTGTTTGTTTGTTTGTTTGTTTCATTTTGCTGTCTTCAACAGGCTGAGGCTCTGCAAGCCTTGTCTTCAGATCTTCAAATAGCTCTGTGTGGGAAGTGGGGGGTCACCAAGAGTGTGGTTTCTCTATGTGTGAACAGTGTGGGTCAGAGGCAGTGTTTGTTTAGTGAGATCGTTGTCATCAGGAGCGTGGAGAACTTCCTGAGTTCGGGAGGTTTCTTCTCCCTGGGAGCTGGCAGCATGCTGGGAGCAGTGCAGGCTGTGCAGAGCAGGCTGTGCAGTGCAGGGCAGTGTGACAGAGCAGTGTCATGTGCAGCTCTGCAGCGTTGCCCAGGGCCAGCTGAATTTGGAGAAGGTGGTGTGGTCAGACAGGTCTGTAGGTTCTGGCATCGCTACTTGCTTTTTACTGAAACATTTTTATTTAATTTATTTTATCTTATTTTATTTTTCATTTTATTTTCTTTCATTTTACTCTTTTTTCTTAGCTGACTGGTATTTTGCAGAGGTTTAACTTCTGTTAAATAACAAGTCCTCTGTTAAAGTTCAGGAACTGCTCTGCTCCCTTTGTTGAGCTCAGAGGTATTGACTATGTGCATGCTGTAACTGTATTTTTTAGAACCTTTCTTCCCTCCTTTCCCTTCCTTCTTAGATTGGTAACAATGAGAAGTGAGCATGGCTTCTCTAGATGGCTGGTGATTTCAACTCTTAGCAAATGAGGCCTGGCTCACTGGAATTTTGCAGATTTGTGGGTTGTTTTTTGGGTTTTGTTGGTAGCTATCATCATATGCCAGCAGCTGAGAACTACTGGAGTTCTGCACAGTCTTTGCATAGGTCTTCCATTAAGAAGAACTTGCAAGTTATACATCATCAAAATAATTAACTTGAATTACTTTTACCTGAAGAGATTTAATAGATAATTACTCCGGTGAAGTTGAATTTCCTACTCATGCCATAGCAGATTTATTTTTGGGAGGAAAGGTCATTAACAGCAGAGATGTTATGCAGAGATAACAATGTGGAGGCATTCAGATACCCAGATTCCCCTGGCTGGCTGTGCAGGAATGAGTTTCTTACAGTTCTTGTCTGAAGCACTGTGAAAAATGCTTCCCTGCAAGAGGGTGCGATCCGGGTGCAAACAATGTTTTATGGAAAACCTGGATGAAGTGCTACTCAAAGCACTTAGAGAAGTGTTTTGTGGAACATTTTGGCAGCTTCAGGAAGGTGTGTTAGATGTGGAACACAACTATTTTGGGTGGCAGTACAGAACAGTGATTCCCAATTCCTCTGTTTGGTTTAGACTTCTGTTAAACTGTGGCCATGATAAGCTTTATAGTACCAAGCCCTGGTCTGATTATTGTCAGAGCAGTCCAAATTCCACCAGGGCACAGAGAATGGGAGGTGGGCAGTTGAATTCAATAGAGTAGTTCAGAGCAGTGTTCTGAGCCCTTGTTAATAAGCAGGACATGCCCATTTTTGGCTCTTTCCTTACCAGATTTAAGCCTACTGGTTGTAAACTTGCTTTTAGTTGTTACTCTTCTCTGACCTCTTGAACTGACCACAGTGCAGAAGGTACTGTTTGAGGTTTTGCTGAGGGCTGGAGAAAGGAGGGGGCAAACCCCCCCTGCACTGCTACCAGAAGCATCCTGAGCCTTGGGGTGACTGTGCTTGGTCAAATCTCTGAGGAGAGTGCTGAGATGAACAGTCAAGGTGGTTGGTACCAAATGATCTGCTGAGAAAATACCCGAGTTACAGTTAAAAATGCAATGGATGGGCAAAACATTGTTATTTTGGGTTACCTGACACCCAAGATGATGTATTCAAAGATCTTGCTGTGTTTGTTTGTCATAGGTGTGGGCAAGAGCAGTTTGCTGTTGCGTTTTGCAGATAATACCTTCTCAGGTGAGTGGTTTGTTTACTTCAATAAGTGAAATGCTCCAGGTTTGCTCCAGTGCTGCTGGTTGGCAAGGAGTTGTTCTGCATTTGTCCACTGATAGCTGTACTAGGAATACATCATTTTTCTAACTTTGCATCTCTTGGTATAGGCCTGTACAGGCCATCCTGTCTGGTCTTCACTTGCAGCTGAAAGTTCCACAGGATTTAAATACTGATGTGGTTCCAGAAATAGCTTTGGTGTTTGAGCTTATGCTGTATTCTCTACAGACTTCCCATTAGCCATTTGGAGTTTAGATTGATTGAATATTGTGGTAAACCACTTATATTTGTGATATAACCAGTTTATTGGGAGGAAACTCTTAGAACAGACTGTATTCAAAATAAGTGTTTGCACAGGCATTTAAAAGAGAGCTTTGTCTCAAAATTTTCACAAGTGAAATACTCTCCTAGTTACTGTTTCTTGAAATATTTGGGTGCTTACTCTTATCACCGATGCAGTAGAAGAATAATTTTGTTTTGTAGCCCTGACCTTTAAATTTTAAGGGTGGCACAGAAGAAGTGACTTTATGGCTAGGAAAAAAAGCTGTTTTCTGTAGGTAAAAATATGCAGACCAGCGTGACATAAGGCATTTTAAACAGTAAGCAGATATGGGGAACCTTGTTCTCCTGTCCGGTCTGAGAGCTGCTGCCAAGCAGTGCTCGGAAGTGTGCTTTGGGACATCCAAAATAAACAGGACTTGGGTTCTCACTTACCCACACTTTCCCTCCAGGCAGCTACATCACCACCATTGGAGTGGATTTTAAAATCCGGACAGTTGAGATCAATGGAGAGAAGGTGAAACTACAGATCTGGGACACAGCTGGCCAGGAGCGCTTCCGGACTATCACATCAACGTGAGTATCGCTGGGGCTTTGTGATGTGCAGCTCTGGGTGCAGGTCTTGTAGTTCAGCTTTAGGGTTGAGGTGTTTGGATGTTGCAGTTGATGAGGTAACCATGGCTTTGTGGCCTGCACAGTGGGACCTCTCCCAGCTCTTTCAGAAGCAGAGAGTGCAAACCCTCTGTCAGTGTCGTAACGAACAGCTTGGAGATTGAAGAACAGGATTTCTGATACTTAGTTTTCCTTTGAGACAGATGCATTTTAGCAGCTATCTTTGTGTGGAGCTCTGCTGAAGCAGACGCCCACATGATATTAACCTTTTCCTTGGTTGGAGTTCAGATCCAAGCTCATTGTCCTTTTGAACAGTGTGTGCAGAGCTTTTCCGGTTCCCAAAGAAACCACACCCAGAGCTGCAGCGGTGGGAACTAAGAATAAAATGTGTTTGTAAACTGATTGCAGTAAAGGTGGGAGTGCTCACTGTTGCACTGGGGGAAGAGGGAGCAGTACACTTGGAAATGGAACTTTTGTTCCTTGGGTATTAACCAAAAATAGTAATTCTTAAAAACCCAGGTGTTTCACTTGGTCTTTCATGACTTGCTTCTCCTGTGGCTCCTGTTTTAGAGGAGGATCATTTTCAGATGATGAACTGATTAATTTACTCAGACATGAAAATAATGAGATTGGTTGCATGTGTGTTACGTCTGAACAGCAAGAACTGGCAAAATCGAAGCTGATGCATGCGCCACCCCTTTCCTCCGTGCTCCTATACGGATATTACTGGATTACTCCCATTGTTTCTTAAGTGTTTGGCTTGAAAAAACTCAGTTGCCTCTTGTAGGGTTCCTGTGTGTGACATCACTTCTTGTTTCAGCGCTGCAGGCAGCTCTGGGAAGGAAGTGGTGAGGGGGAGGCAGCGGAGCGGTGCTGCCGCCCCATCAGCTGTGACAGGCGAGTCAGAGTGCCCCAATTACTGCTGAGTCAGCAAGTGGCCTTCCTGTTTGCAGATTCCCTGACTCGGAGCTGTGGTAATGAGCGCTGGGTCGTGGGGCTGATGCCAGCTAGTTTAGAAAGCCATGGTATCCAGCCCTGAACAGGGAACACCAGGGAAGGAGGACTCCTTTTGTGAATGGGGGTAGCTGCAGATTGGACTTGGTGTAGTGGTTTATGTAATTTGTTTTGTTTTGGGTTTTTTTAATTAACATTTAAAATAGATAAGCTGAAATGGTTTGAGGGTGTTTGTACCCATGACCTGTTGGAACTGTGCTACTACTTCCTTTTGCAAAGCTTTTTACCCAAGTGAGGTATGTTTTATTCTGGGGGCAGTGAGAGTCCCAGTTTTCCTGCCTTATTTCTGCTGAATTAGTTACAGAGTCTGGGAAGGAAGGTTTGAATTTTGTGCAGTTTTAAGTAAAGAAGTTCATGTGTCCAAGTGCATTTAAAGTGTTGAGAAAAACACTTTGGGAATGCTGATTACACGGACACAAGGGCTCCTCTTGCTGCTAGCTTGGCAAGCTAGTCCAGCATTCCTAATCATATCATCTATAAAACCAGGAGAAAGATTTGGATTTTAGAAATGGTTCTGCATTTTTTTTTTTCTCCCCCATTTATTGGCAAAGTAATACTATGACTGATTTATCCATCCCAAACTGAGTAACAAATTGAGGTACCTTGGTAGTACTTACACAGGGGCTTGGCTGTCAAATCATGGGTGGAGTGTGAGTGCCCTGTCAACAGAATGTAGTAGTCTGTCTAGTCTTTGACTAGATTGAGGTTTGCACTGAGGGTAAGAATATAAAAGGTGTTCCTTCAGTATTACAGTAGGCCAGGAAGTCCCTGTACAGTGAAAGGCAGAGTTCAGATTGATGTTGAGCCAAGGCTGGCAAGCAAGCCTGAAATTAGAGCCCATCTGGTAATTACAGTAATAGGTTGGAAGTACTGCTGTTTGGACTTGGAATTGCAAAATGGCAGAGGTGGTAGGAAGTTAATAGTGGAAAATTGGGAAGCATTAAAAGGTTGTATTAGTTTGATTTTCTTGACTACAGCTACAGAAGCTGTAAAACAGATTAAAACTGTTAAGGAACAGAAATCGTGTTGATTTGGAGTATTCTGCAGAAGCTCTAGAAAACTAAATTAGATCAGAATTTCTTACTGGGAAGTATAAAGGCTGGTTTTATTGTCTGTAAAATGTGGAAATACTGGGATAGCTGGTGCCTAGTGGGAGGAGAGACCAAGCTGTCTGAATTTGGTTGGCATGGAATGTCATCCAAATTAAATTTAAATTCACCAGAGATTTAGCATGCCAGGACACAGGACACAGCTGCATTAGCAGGAACACTTAAGATGCATGAACAATCAGTCCCTGTACTTGATTTACTCTTGTAGACAGGACTCCTTTGTCCTGATTCAGGACTGTGGGTTTAGGGATTTAAGCTTTACATGATAGTTGTCAGATGCCAGTTCAGGATGAACAGTGAGAGCAGAGGGACCTTCTGCCACGGTGTTGGTTGCAATGGCATGTTCAAGAGAGGGATAAGCTTTTTGAGATGGTAGAATTGCTGTGTCATTAAACCAGATATGACTGTTAAAAGACTGCTCTGTTTGACCTGTAACAATACATGTACTTCCAGGAACCTGAAAGAAAGATGAGTATGAAACCAGATTATTAGAAGTCTTTGGAAATGGTTAGAATTCTACATGAATGAAAAGCAAGGAAGTGTGTGCTACAAAGTAGTGAAATGTTAACAAAGAAGTTGGATTAAACCAGTGACCTATCCTTCACATTTTACATATTTTCCTGGCAAAATGAACATATGGACCCTACTGAATGATGATGTCAATAATACTGTGTCTCTTTTAAATCTGATGTAACTACTGAAACTGATTGATAAAACTCCAGATGTTAATACTGGGAAGCATTTACTAGAGGGAACATGAGAACCTTCTCATTGGTATCTTGCAGTAGGGAGTCCCCAGTAAATGGCAGATGTTCCCTCCTGCTTAGTAAGGCCGTGTTCAGACTGGAGGGGAGGATGATGGTGGCTGAAGGACACGGTGAGTTTGGTAACCACTTCTGAAGATCCTCCGTGCCGAGTCTGTGGTATTACTAGGTAATGTGTCAAAGGCAGTAAGCTTATGTCTTTAAGCTTTAAATTTAATTCTGATGGTAGAATAAGCAACGTAGGTGGGTTTTTTCAACTTAAATGTTGGCATTCTTAAACCTTTTCCACACGAAAGCCAAATGTAAAGTCTTCAGATCTAGGGAACTCTTCCAACCAAAGCATCCTGGGGCATATACAGGTTGAGTTTATTTGTTTTTCACCTCAGCAGGTTACTTTCATGGACACTCTAAACATGAATGACTGGTCTATAATGTTGTTTCTGTATTTCACTACAGTGCTTATGACCAGGAGTAGTAGCAGGTGTGGTTTTGGAGGTTTGAGGGATACATGGCAGAGCATGCCCACCATACAGAGGACAGCCAGTATCAGTCAGTCCTTCAGTGGGGGGCTGAGATTGAGAACTTCATTTCTCTTCCGCTCTCATTTCTGTGGTATCCATCTTCCCTAAAATGTGGATGGGAAGGAAATAAGACATTTTTTCCCTTGTGTCAAAGCCTCAACTACCTCTTGGTTGCCAAAAGCACAAAATTTACACCTACTCCTCCCTGAATGCCAAAAGCCCCATCTGTTCTCTACTCGCCAAAGCCCACAACTTGTTATAAAAGCAATTCTGCACTGCATCATTCTGGAAGTTGAAGTATGGGGTAGGACAAATTATATTTTGTTTTCTACTGTCCTGTATTTGGGGTTGGAGAATCTTTGCTGTACTTGTTAAGTTTACAGTGTTATCTAGGACACAGAAGTGCATCAAACAACTGATAGAAAAAAGCATGACCAGCTTTTTGAGAGAAAATGTGTGTAATGGGGCTTAAGAGTTAGAGAATAACAGGTAGGCATGGTCTTCTCTCTCAGGCTTATTGCTTTTGGTAATGAGAGCCAATGGAGAGAAATGACATTTTAGTGCAGATGAGGAGTTGGTAACCTTTCTAGAACGATGTGCCAAACAGTTTTCCCTTCCAAAAATAGAAGCAGTGTGTGCTGGTAGGCACTCAGCACGAGTCAGGGGTTTCTGTCTTGCACAAAGGAAGATATTTCTGATAAATTGTTTGGCAATGTTAGTGCTTTGTGTCTGGAGCTCCCAGCTCCTGCAGAGTTTTGGTTGCCGTGGTGGTCTCTGCTGCCGGGTCCAGCCCACGGTCCTTGTCCCAGGAGCCAAAACAGAGTGTGCTGACGACGTGTCAGGAGTGGGATCTGTACGTGCTGGCTGCATGTTTTCTGCTCCCTGACATCGTGTGCTTTGCTTAGAAGGAAATCTAGGTGCGTGGGCAAGGTAGGAGCAGCAGGATGCTCCGTGGGGTCCTCTGGTTTGGATGACAGGATCACCAGGCTCGGTGGTGTGCACAGCAGAACGAAGCAGCTCTGCGTAGGTGTAGCTGAACCACCGCGCTTCTCCAGAGGCTCAGCGTTGTCTTTGCAAATGTAATGCTCAGAGTTAGGGAGGAAGTGGTAGGTCAGTCTGAGGGCTGCTGAATTAAAAGACTGAATAAAAAGGTGATATGGGAGAGTTTGGAGATAATTAGTTTATTGTTCAGCTGTAGAGAAATCCAGTGTTCATCAACAGTATTCATCAAAACCACTGTGCAGTGTGTCAAGAGAGTATGGGTTGTTTGTGCAACATGTGGATTCAGGCCATGGAATACTTTTTCTCTCTAAAGTATCTACATTATGAATTAAAGTAGAACTTGTAATAAAAGTAAAGCACAAATGCAGTGCTGTTGCAAATTTTGAAGCTGTTAAAGGAACTGACTGTGAATGGAATAGAACATTGGAAAGTGCAGGATCTCTTATGGGCTGGGAATAAGTAATTTTTACCTGAGTCAGTTTTTGCCAAGTAAAATGAATGTACAGCATAAATTACTGATAAAACATGGTGTAGGAGAAGTATTTGAGTATCTTCTGCAAGTGCCCAGGTGAGCAGTAGGAGCAGACTGTTCTACTTCTGTATAGCAGGTGTCATGTAATGGAGGAGTGCTGATACCCAGGGATGCTGAGATCAGGAGAGGAAGGTGTGTGACTGTGCCTCTCTGGAAGTCTGTCTGATGATCTATAAAGGCAGGTGGCTTCTGTTGTAGAAGGATGATGAGGCTGGAGGTGGGAAGAGATAGTGACTTGTTCACAAGTGCATCAGTAGCAAAGTGAGCTGAAGCTTTGAGATCTTCTGAAAGGTGTGTTTGGGTTGGATTCAAAGGCTTTGAGGTTCAAAGGTGTGTTTGCTGAGTTGTAATAAATTATCAAAGAGGAGCAGGATGGTCATGGTGGAGATCCCTGAAGTGCAATGGAAGGGAGTGTGCTACCTGTGGTAGGAGAGCAAGGACTAGGAATACTGTCAAAAATTTAAGGGAAAATCCTCAATATTGTATGCTGGGTTCTTGAATTTGTTTTATTAAAAATTTTAATGTACATAAGAAAGAGGAGAGGAGGAAAGGAAAACAATGAAGCTACACATAACATAAAAAATGGATGCTGGTGAAGACTTCACTATCAACTGTTTTAAGTACTTTTTTAGGGAGGATGGGGGCAAAGCTGCCTAATTTGCAGTAGGGAACACACCTGGTAGCCTTGTGAGTGTGGCTGAAAACTGATAAGGTGGAGCTTGCTTTTTTTTTATACAGTATTTTCCTGGTGCACACACTGTCTGCCTTTGGTGGTTTCGTGCAGGTGATGATGTTGGAACCTGAATTCAGATATTTGTCTTGCGTATCAGAATTGCTCATCGTCTTTTAAAGGTGCTGGTTGCCCAAGATTAATGGGAATAAACTGAAATGAAGCTTATTTTTAATGGCTAAAGGTAGCAGAGCGCAGTGAATGCACATATGGAGTCGATCTGTTGAGTAGGAAGGTGTGATCAGAACACAGTCGCTCAAAAAGATAGAAATTTTTGTGAGCTCAAGAGAGCTGTGACTGAGGGTTGAGTATATTTGGAGATCTGCTGAAATTTGAGTCTGTAAGTGATCTTTCACAGAGAACAAAATTACTGCAAAAACTCCACGTGGCTTGTACAATGCCAGGGCTCACATCCCAGCCAGTTCTGAGGACAGGCCGGGGATACGCTGCCTTTGGTCATGGAGCTGGAGGACAATATTAAAGTTGAAGGTCTTGACAACTTGAACAAGGAAGTTATTATCAGTCTTTGGACTTTGAAACCTACTTGTAGAGACTGAATAAGCAGAGAGGTCTGTAGGTTGAGAGGAATAGCTGTGATTGAGCTGTTATAAAATAATTGTATGAGTCTCCATGGAAAGAAAATGGAGGCACTTGATTGCTGTAACTTGTGGATTTGTTAGGAATCCTATGGAGGCTAAGTGAAAGAGCTGAGAAGGTGATACCCAGCTTGAGTTAACATTTATTGTCCCTTCCTGCTCCACAGGTATTACAGAGGAACACATGGGGTCATTGTTGTCTACGACGTAACAAGTGCAGAATCTTTTGTGAATGTAAAGCGATGGTTGCATGAAATTAATCAAAATTGTGATGATGTCTGCCGGATACTAGGTAAATAATCAGAGCTACATCATCTTATTTAGTGGGCTCACCTGCCAAAGTGCCAAACTGACTTATCTTTTCTTTCCTTTCCTTTTTCAGTGGGGAATAAGAACGATGACCCAGAGCGAAAAGTGGTAGAAACAGAAGATGCCTATAAATTTGCTGGGCAGATGGAGATCCAATTGTTTGAGACCAGCGCCAAAGAAAATATTAACGTGGAAGAGGTAATATGATAGTCAGAGGAGGGTAGATGTAACCATTTGGGGATAGTGGTGTGGGGAAAAAATAAAAAATAGATTCTTCCCATTGAGGAGGAAAGACAAAACGCTTTGTGCGAGTTGCAAGTGAGAAGGTAAAATGTCAAAAAGAGACACCCAGCTGTGCTTGGAAGAGTTGGGGAAGCAAAATGAAGGAGCCCATGCTGCTATTTTCAGTAGCTTTGTACTGCTCACATATTAAGCACGGTCTCAGGAAAGACTTGTCATTAGGGAGAATGCTTGTAGGAGGTAGGACTGCCCAGTCTTCACTCGTGGCCTCAGCTGCCAGACTGACCTGTTTTTATTTACTGGTTTGGAAAAGAGGATAGAGGTGCTATTGATTTAGCTTGGGAGTGGGTTGGGAAGGTCCTGGATTTCCTCTTGGCCTGTAGTGGGTTGGGGAAGATGTCTGAAATACCTAGAACAGTGGAGTTCCTTCAAAAGGGCAGCACCCCTACAGGAGCCAGCCAGAGTCCTGGGGTGCTCTGACCACACTTGTTTCTCTTGCAGATGTTTAATTGCATTACAGAGCTTGTCCTGCGAGCAAAGAAAGAAAACTTAGCAAAGCAGCAACAGCAGCAACAGAACGATGTGGTGAAGCTAACGAAGAACAGTAAAAGGAAGAAGAGGTGCTGCTAATGCCCTTTCCCTGCTGCAGAGACTCTGCTCTCAGACAGATCAGCCCCTCCAGCTAGACTCGGGCAATTCCACTGGGGCAGGCTTTGGGAGGACTTTCTCAGTTTTGTGCCGTTATTTAAAGATTATTTTTTTCTCCATGTTTTCTATCAAGAGGCGCTGGCACCTTACCACTTCAGTGCCAAGAAGGTATCGGATGGAATCTTGCCCCCCTCTCCTCCCCTGCTCATTCCAGTGCGCCTTGTAGACAAGAAGGACGTTGCCTACCAAGTGGACTAATTAACCCAAGAGTTTGTATATAATGTATATTGCTTTAACCAGCCTCGCCTCCCTGTTGTCGCTTTGGCTTCTGCCTTCTTAATGTCAACCAATCATGGACTGCAGAGTTCATCTTTTTAAAGAAATAGTACAAAGTTCTTAACTCGAGGTGGCCCCAGGCTGGCAGCGACTGCTTCCCGGGGCCTCTGGCTGCATTTCTGTTGGGCTCCAGGCTGGCAACTGGTGCCCCTGGGGCCTCTGGCTTCTCCTGGAGTCCCAGGCTTTTGCTGGGGCTCAGGCTGTGTTTTTCTAGGTACCAGGATTGCAGCTGTCACTGCTGGAGCCTGGGGTTTCAATTCACCAGCCCCTGGGCTGGCAGCTGGTGCTGCTGCTGGGGCCTTGAATTTCAGTTTGCCACGGTCGAGATTTGTGGCTGGATCCTTGGGTTTCACCTCCTTGTGCTGCAGCCCAGCTGTACCTGTGCTCTCTTGTAGTTTGTATCAAGATACTGGAAAACAAACTGACCTGCAGAAGTGGGATTTATTTGGATAGAACCTTTTTTTTTTTTTTTTTTAAAGCAAAGTTTAACTCCTTTGACCGATGCTTCTGGTTCTACCAGTGTCCTAAGTGAGGGTCCACTTCTTTTGAGAAGAACAAAATTCATGTGATTCTGCCAAAAAACCCAAACTTCTCCTCATTGCCCTGTCCACAAATAGGCAATCTGAACTTGAATGTGAATTTTGGTGGCAAAGCTTTTGTTTTTTGAGAGAGAAAAGGCATGAGAATAAATCCAGCTGTTCTGGGTTGATGTCTGAATATGAAAGCTGCTGCAGGATCATTCCCAGGATTCTTCTGGTAGGAAGGAGGACTGCTGTTTAATGCAAAGAAATGGAAAGCTTGCTTGCTTGGGTTATGTGGTGGTGGAGGATCACCCTTGGAAACAAACTGGGGTCACTGTGCTCAGTGTTTTCCTGGCTCTTGTTGGCCTTTCTGGGAAAACAAGGGCCCAGTTCCTCAGTCTGAATAGATGTAGTTAAAGGTGGAGAGTGTATGTGTGTGTGTAACTAAAATATCAAATGTCTGGGCTGAAAGGACATGCTCAGCACCTGAATAATTGCCTAAATAATGTTAAAAAATAATTTTTCCTTAAAATGACTAAAAGGCATGGAGGGTATGACTTCCTTTAAGGCCTTGAAGGTGGGCGTACTCAATGTCTCAGTAAGTGGCCCTATGGAATTGCTGGCCTTAGTTTGGTAGGATGTGATTCACTGATGTCCATGAGCTTGGAGTCAGCCCACTTCTCTCCCTTCCTCCCCCTTCCCCCAGGAGAGGCTAAATTTTAGTCACTTATTTTGCCTGCATTTTTTTTTAGATTATTCGGGTTGTGGTAAAAGCCCCAATCATACAATCACATCACAGTCAATCACTTTAAAGACTTTTTACAAAATGCAAACAATGAATGTGCAACACATGGGTTTTTTTAATCAGTTCAGGTGCTGGGAATATATATCCAGCTGCCTTCACCCGTCTCTTTTCTTCACATATCTTTGCATTGGTAACCCAAGAATAAGAGTGAACTGGGATGATACTGCTGGAGTGAGCTCTGATAATTGTAAGACTTGAGTGGCTGTGGAGAGTGGCGGCTGAATTCCCACCAGTCCATCCTTGTCTGCTCTCTGATGTTGAATGTGGTGTGTGCCAGGAGGAGCCAGGCCATCCCTGGAGCCTCCCTGTGGGAATGGGGTTGTCCTGTGATAGTTACCCCTTGCAGATTAAAGGGCCCAGCTGTGTTAACTTTGGGACTCTTGTGGTAGCCTGTGTGCAGATCTAGGAGGGAGTAACTTCGTACAGGCAGAAGTAAAGAAAATGTCTGAATTTACTGGAAATGATGCAATAAAATGAGGAAATGGTGCACCCAAGCCTGGAGTGTTCTCTTACATGGAAAAGTTGGTCCTCTTTGAGTCCAGGTCTTGGTGACCATGGTTTGAACTCTGCCAATCCAGGTTTCCATCTTCCTGGCTTAAAGTGGGAGTTTCTTTATTTTTTTTGTTGCCCAGAGCTGGCTGTAGAGGAGCAGTTACCTCTGCTCTTGCCACAACTATTCACTTGGAAGGGGTGGGGACTGTGTCTCTAGTGGTGCTGATGTGAAGTTTCCTAAATGTTGAGCAATGGAATGTCTAACTGGTTTGCTAGGATTATTTCTGTAATGAAAGTTTCTAATTATGCTTTTTAAATAATTTTAAAAAACTAAAAATAAAGGTTACAAGCTGCCAAATCTTTTTTTTGAGGCTCTGTTTCCTCTGCTGACCAGCACCTGGAGGTGGAGGGTGGCAAGCCAGGGGTGAGCTCTGCTGCTGTGTTGTTTTTTTCCGGGGAGGGGATATTGACAAAACCACAATTAATGCTTTCAAATATCCAGTTGCTATTTTAGTTTTAAATGTGAATGAAGAGTAAGCTGGAAGTGGTAACTTATTTCTGCGTGATGCTCGTGATTATGCTCTAATCTTTTGTTTTTCTGTTCAACAAGAAGTCTTGAGTGAGCTTTGAAAGCTCCTCCAAGGCAGCAGGCGTCAGCCCCTGAGGTGATTAAAAAGCATCTGGAGCCTCTCCTCACTTTCCCAGGAAATTAATGTGTGTTTAATTAATCTGTGCAGGAACTCTGCAGCCGTGGCTGTGCTTGCTGCCCTCAGCATCCCCTTGCCCTGCTGCCCTCCATGCATGAGCAGCTGCCCGGGGCAAGGCCTCACCCTGGGGAGGTGTGATGGAAACCTGCTGTGGGAAGGTGCCTTTTCTCTGTCTGCACCGTTCTGGTAGGACTGGGAGAGGGGAATCCTGAGCACGTGTGGATGGTCTGAACTGCAGCTGATGCAGGATGGAGGTGTGTCACTGTCTGTGTGTTGTGTCTAAACTCCTTACACTTTGAATCTGCCTCCATAAAACAGCCAGTAATCAACATGAGTTGATTGAAGGTGGGATGATTTACCAGCTCCTCTGGTAAATCAGATGCTTCAAATGTTTTTTTTTTTCTCCTGGCCTCTTCTCTTCTGAACACACACAAGTGCTTTACATGGCTGAATTTCTTGGGATGATGCAGCACTAAAGATGCTGTTGGGTGTTAAATGACAGTTCAAAAATGAGTTTGTTTTGCAGCTAAGCACAATAAATAGTGAGAGCTGAGACGGTATCTTATAAATGATCTGTTTTATTCTGAAGAGAACTATTTACAAAAGAAGTAGAGCATTGTTTTTACTAAAAATATGCCTTTATAGATTTTTATAATATGTATCTTATAAAAACCATACATTTATTTACATTACTGCTACATACAAAAATTACAGCACTGTGGTATATGTACATATCTATAGATACATTCTTTCCGCTTGTCCCTGCTGTGTGCTTTTTCCCTCTCAATCCAAGGGAATCATTGCTGCAGCACCCAGACACTTCCTTTCTTGGCTTTTTGGTTCAAACAATCTTGCTTTTTATAGCCGAGTGGGGAGTAGAGAGTTTGCCTGATGGAGAGGCAAATCTGGAATTTACCATCCTAAGTAGGACAAGTGCATCGGCCCTGCCTGCAGCCTCCCTTCCTGCTTCTCTGTGCAAAATTATTCCGTTGTCATTAGCTGATCTACTGTTCACCTTGATGGCAAGTTGCTGATCTAAGTTTGTAGGAAGATAAAGTGCTAGTGACTTGCCTTTCGGTTACACTTGTTCCTTGTTTACAGCTGCTTTCCCTTACAGAGTTTGTGAAGGGGAGACTGATCCCTTTTCCCTCAGGCTGGCATAACAAACATTTGCCCAAACAGTCACCTGTTACTGAACTGTGGGAAAGTCCTTTGTAACCTTAATCTCAGCAGGCATCTCTTCTCTGTGCAATATTTGAACAGTGACTGTGCAGCACTACTGCTTTATTTACCATTATCTCAAAAGCAAGGCTGAGGGTTGTGTTTAGGGCTGCTGATCCCACTCCTTAAATCTCCCTTGGGATCCTGAGTTACCTGCCAGATCAATGTGCTTCCTCCATCTCGTCCACTGGAGCTGATCTTTCCTTTATGCCATGTGTGTCCTGGGAGCATCAAGTACCACAAGTGAAGTGTCTCCTAACCAGCACTGCAAGGCTGACTCCAGGCTCCTGGCTGTGACAGGATGGAGGGGAGGGTTTTAATGACAGTGCGAAGTGAAGCAGTCGGGACCTTGTTAAAACACAACATGACAAATGAAGGACTGCATGGGTGAGGTTTTTGAAGACAGGACGACAAAACCTAGCTGCTATGTTAAGGCAGTTTCTGTTCCTGTGGAGTAGCAGCTCAGCACAAGGAGGTCTCCTTTGGTGTGTTGTCCAGTTCATTACACCCAGTTCTCTTGTATTTCTGGGTTTAGTAGTGCAACTAAGTCTTTAGGGTTAAAGGGTAGTTTGAAGAAACCATACCCAACTGGCACCTTGGAACACGCTGACTTTCCTCTTGCAATCTCTTCCATCACTCTCATTAAGTACATAAAACTGCAATGGGATTAAGAATTCTCCTTAAATGAAGAGATGTGCTGTGCCTACCCCTGCAACTGAATGAGTCGCTTTCCTCAGCAAACATGTAGCAGAAGGCACCTTTCTTCATCTCTACTGCATCTTCATGGGATAACTTAAGGCCCTTGCCTTAGGATTGCATCCATCCATCCATCCTCACGGGGGTAGAGTCCCACACAGCTGCTGGGCTTGAAGAGAGCTGGTGGGGCCTGGGAAGTGACAACTGACAGCAGAAAAAACATCTGTGAGGACCGAGATGTTCACATGGCTCCCACAATAAGCAGAGCATCCTTTTCAGGGTGTAACTGTTCACAGGTATTGCTGGCATCCATGAACCCTCCTTTTGCAGGTATCAAAGGTTATGTTAATGCATATGGCAGCAGGAGATGCTGAGCAAGTCCCTCGTGTCTTTGTCCTAAGGAGAGTCACAGTACAGGTAAGATGGGAGATGAGGACTCGCCATCCTGAGAGCACTTGGCACTGTGCTACATCCCTCTCTCTCACTTGCACAAGTGGATACAAGCAGACACTCAACAGTTGAGCATTGCCTAGAAAGGAGAGGCCAAGGTTCAGTTTCCTTCCCTGCCTGTGAGACTTCAGATTCCTTTCCCCATAAGCATCAAGCTGTATTGGTGGGGCTTTGCCCAAGTATTTCCTGGAGCAGGCTCTGCAATCCAGGTTTCATTGCTTTCAAGTAGATGGGTCTTACCACTCAGCTCTTTACCATAGTTTCCAGCCTCAGAGCACTCTGCTTCTTGTAACATGGAGCTGTCTCAGTGCAAGATGGTTTAATATCAGTGCGGTAGTTTCATGCTGACAAGGAAATATGGGAATGCTCAAATCTTTGTAGGCAGAAAGGATATTTGTATTGAGGTATTATGGATGTTCTATCCCATAGGTAAGTTGAATAATAATAAAACCCAAGCCACCAGGCTCTTACCTGCTGCTTAGAAGAAGGTGTTTGATACCTAATTCTAGCAGAAAGCTTGTTCCTGTAATTAGTGAGCAGAGAGAGCAGCTCCCTGTAGGATGGTGTTTTAGCACCAAAGTTGCTGAGCAGGGCAGAGCTGAAGGTGTACCCAGCTCTGTTTCCTGTGGGACAGTGTAGGTGGTGGCCTCTTTAAAGCAGCAGGGAGAAAACTTAGGGCCTGTGGGTATCATGAGCTGCAAGAATGTGTGAAAATTGCATGACAGCAGCAGGACATCTCTGAACTGAGCCTGGCATTCCTCACTGGCTTATGATGGTAGACTGTGTTAAAGAGATGAGCTGTAGGTGCCCATCCAGTGCAGAGGGAAGGTCCCTACTTGAATATTGCAGGATTTCCAGCACTGCTGTGTGCATACACCAAAAAGTCATTTTGCTTCTTGTTGATCAAGTCTTGCAAAACAGGTTCTGATCACCTTTGATCAATAGGAGGTTTGGCTCCCTGCTTGCCAAAGGGCTGAGAAGTAACTCACTTGCAGGCAGGGACAAGTACTCCTCCTTTCTGTCAGGCCTCAGCCAATGTTACTGCATAGGGCAGAGTAACCTGCAGGCTCTCCAGCATTTTGTAGACACCCTGATGGCCTTTGGCCTCAGTGAAGGCAGATGCCAGTGTGCTTTATGAGGATTGAGTGCCAACCCAGTGTCAAAGACTGACTGACATCATTATGGGTAGGCTTTCAGTGAATTATTAGTTGGGCTTTTGGGGGCCTATTCAGTTAAAATGACAGGTTTCTTCTCTGTTTGAGAGGTGTGCATGGCTTTGGGAAGAGGTGTGTGACTTGTTGAAGCTCCTCAACTAACTTGGGCCATCAGAAGGACAGCAGCTGTCCCAGGACCGAACATCCACAACTTTAATCCAGTCTGCAATCTGTTGTAGATGGTCAGTGTCTTGGGGAGAAATCCTTAACATTCTGTGTAGCTACAGACTGCAACTCTTACCTCTGTAACAGGAGGGAGCTGGAGAAGACAGTGACACCAGCAATCTGCCCCCTGCCCTGAGCTGTGAGGAGCCTGGATTCCCAGCAAGGGTGAACAGCCACGCAGAGCTGCAGGTGCCCAGCAGGATCTGCAGTGAGGGCTCAACTTCCACCACGGAGAAAGCTACATTTGTAAAAACATGGCAATGCTGGGGCCAGAGTGACTGCAGTCTTGGTGGGGTGGATGAAGGATGTCACAGCTGCCAGGACTGGAGGGTGATATAAATGACTCCCCTCTCTTCTTTTACATTCAGCCTCTTCTTCCCCCTGTGCTCACTGTGACAGCAGTTCTCAATCCCCTGCACTGCTGTCTTGGGATTGCTTATTTCCTTCTCCAGCATGAGAATGCTTTTAAGACAATCAGAGTATTCTTCACAGCAGAAACTGGACTGTGCCGAAGCGCCTAAAATATACCCTGAAGTTTATCACTTCACGTATAGAATAAGAAAAGTTTCTTTCTATTAGTATCACATTGTCAATTTGCAAATCTCCAATTTATGTAAACATTTGGTTCAGACCAGGTGCGGTGTAAATAGTGCAGAGTCTCAAGGGTTTAACTCCTTTGCCCCCTTCTTTTTTACTCAGTGGATCAGACTTGGGTCCATCAGCAAGCTGGGCAGCTGCCCCACTCCCCATCTTGAAGCAGGAACTGTTGGAGAGTTTTCTCTTTTTCAAATCAATTTTTCTTGAAAAAGGAAAAGAGACGGTTTCCTTCCGCCCCGACGGGCTCGTCCCCCTGCTGCTCCGGCCTGAACGCGGGGGAGGGTCTGGCACTCCGCTTGGCGCCGGAGCCACTGGAGAAGGAATAAGCAAGCTGGCTCCATTCCTTCGGGTGTTTGTCCATCAGCTGCTGGTCAATGACCCTGTGCATGTCATCCTGCAGCGGAGGGAGAGGAGAGGGGTGTTAGTGGCAGCTGATGCTCCAGGGGAGCTCGCGCTGGGATGTGGCTGAAATGGGTATGAAACGTGCAGTGATGAGATGGAGCAGGGATGACAAGAGTGGGGACAGGGCTAAGCCCCCACCCAACAGCAGGCTCAGCTGTGCTTGCTGCTGTGAAGCTTTTCAGTGAGCGAGGAAGACAAATCACACAGTTCTGAGGGATGAATTGCTCAGGTGCTCTTGCCCAGGAGCGCTGCGCCTGCCTGGGACTCTGTGACACCTCTGAACTATGTTCCTCTGCTGTCTGCAGCTTGTAGATGTCCCCTTTGGGGGGAGAAATAAATAAAAAGAACAAATGCAGCTGAAAGCAGATGCCAGAAGAAGGCAGGACGTCTGTGCTGAGCAGGCCTGTGTGTGCACCATGGGGAGCAGGCAGGTGTGGCAGAGCTGCCTGCACTGCCACGTTAGTGGTGCTTCTTCAGGGAAGGTGCTGAGGGGCTGGGGAAGGTGTGGGCCCACCAGACCCCACGTGGGTTTTGCACCAGACTTACCAAAAAGAACTGAGCTCATCCCTTAAACCTGCTCCTTCCCCCAGAGCAGAGCAGTGGAAGCAATCTGACTGACAGCTCAGCATGAACTGGGGCTTTTGAGATGTACCAAAAATTCTCTGGTTTTGCCTGTGTTTGCAGCACAGTGGAATTGCTCCACACAAAATAATGAGCCAGTTCTGTTGCCAGTAATGGTGTGCTGCCATGTTCCTTGAAAACCTGGCTATCAATTCTACAGACTTCAAACCTTCAAATCCATTACTTCTGCTATAATTGCATGTTTAAACTGCAGTTTAGTGAAAATATGTGTCCACAAACTAGTCCTACAGGAGGAATCAAATGTTCTCCAGCAGCTTGGTCCCTGATTAGGACTGAGGGCACTACCTGGTGAGAACAAGGGTTTTATGGATGGGCTGTAGTGGTGGAAGTGCTGTTCATTCAGCACATCATGCAGGGCAGCCTGTCAGGGAAGCACCAGGACAGAAGGGAAGGTGCTGCCATTGCCCAGCAGGTGACCCAGGTGCTCTGTATGTGGAATCAAATCAGCCAAGTGGGAGTGGAAACTTGAATGATGTTTAATCTCTCGTTGCAGCATTTTTTTCAGGGAAAAGGATCAGTAGCCATGACCTGGACCTGAATTTATTATGGAGACTTTCCCTGGGGGAGCAGGAGGGTGCAAAGCTACACAGACTGGGGAAGCTTTGGGTCTTTTTAGAGCAGGGCTGGAGAGAGGAAAGGCAGAGGGAGAGCTGAAGAGGTTAAGGTAAACATCAGTATTAAGATGAAACAGGTTTCCAGAGCTGAAGCTGCCATGTGAAAATGTATGGCACTGGGATTTTGAAGGCACCTCTTCTAGTAAATGAAGTAGGTACCCAGGCTCCTGCATGGCAGATCTGTGTCCTTGATCAACCACACAACAAGGGGTGAATATGATTTATATATATATTTTTTCATATATATACACAAAAATATTATATATATATATATATATATAAAACCTATATGCACTATTGACAGTGCAGAGAGCACAGCACTTGGCTGTGGAGGTTTTTTGCTTGTGTCCTATTTTATAGCCTGTATGATTATGTGCTTACAGAACACAGTAATCTTGTTGAGAGTCCTTGGTAAAATGCAGACTAGAAGGGTGCAAGAACAAAATGCTATCAGATTAAAGCTTTTACTTATGCCCAGCTAAAGCAGAGACTCTTATTCTATTTTATCAGAAACATTCACCTTTGCAAAATAGTCCCCTGAATACATAAATCACCTGACTTGTTTTGTGCTTCTGTGGCTGGGCTGCTGTTCTGGGGACATTAGGTGGTTGGAAACTATTGTGCTGCTGTATAATAATGCTTTAGGTCAGTAACTTGGAGACAACTCACTGCTGTGCTAGTGAGCCTGAGCCTCATCTCAGAGCTGGTGGGAGCAGCTCTGGGGTTGTTGCATTGCTGCAATAGGACCTGTTGTTAAACCCTAAGCTGGGTTTACTCTAGCACTAAACACTGAGTGTACTAAATAGGTCCCAAATACCACCCATCCAAACTGAAGCAGAACTTGGATCCAGACAGCTCCTGTGCCAGTCTCTACTTCAGGAAGCTTTCCAGATCCTAGATATGTGGATACAGAGGGTTAATACTATGTGCACCTCAGCCTGGCTTTCCCTCTGGTGACCTGGTAAAGCCTCACTGTGGGTTCAAGGGGATTCTACCCCTTGTGCCCAGGCCTGGTGCTGGAGTGGGGTGTGTGTGTGCAGAATATTGCGGGTAATGGAGACCCCCCACTGGCCCCTCTTGCCAGATGATGGTGAGGACAGAGAAGGATGTGGGTGATGGTGGCAGCAGATGGAGAAGGCAAGGGGATGGTGGGTGTTGGCGAGGGTGTGGGGAGCTCACCTCAAAGGCAGGAGGGGTGTACGACTAAAGCTGTTGGTACAGGAACTGAGAAAGGCCACTAGATCAGAAACCAAAGGAGCCAGATAGTAAAAAGCCCTGAGGAAGCAAACTGTAAGCAGGAGAAAGAAAAGAGAAGAAGAAAAAAAAAAAAGAGAGAGAAACGAAAACACAGTGGAGTTGAGACAGGAGCGAGGTTGTATGGGAAAGGTTTCTACTGGTCAGGCTGGTTTTTAGTAGAGTTGGGGTCTTGCATGGTCTACAACAATCACTCTAAAGGGCGCAGATCTTTTGATTCTGCGTTATTTGGTGTTAAAGTCGCCCTCCCTCGGTGCTGGTTCTGGGAGAAGACAGCTTTGCCTGCTCTCAAGGGCTCTCTGCCTTGACAAGGGTTTTTCCCGCTGACCCCAAGCAGAGCATCTCCAGGGCAGCTGTGGGACTGCCATGGGTTTGGTTTTTTTACCTTGCTGGAGAGCTGGGATTTTAGCTTCTCCTTCTTGAAGGATCTTGAAGGATCTTCTCCCACCTTTCTGTTCCGTTATGGAAATGCACGGACATGCTGTGCCCATGTGTCCCCAAGGCTGCACCTGCCTGGGGACACCTCCTGCACGGAGCCCTCCCCTCCAGAGGCACAGCAGGTTACTCTGCAGTGTGCACATTACCCATTCTGCTTGCAGCCATGAGGTACAGTCTGTGTCTCCAGTTTAAATGAGTGTTCCTGTATCATCAGCAGCTGCACAGCTTGGAGCAGGGAGGGCAGCTCAGCCCCCTGAGTCCCCCTGCACCACTGGCTCCTGCAGAGCCAAACCCAAACACCCCAATCTACGGGCTGAGCAAACCCACAGGGAGGGGGGACAGTCACCCAAAGTGCCTCTGGGACCAAGTGCCACCCAGACCCTGCCCTGTGGGGCTGGGGCTGCTCACCTGCCAGGCCTCCAACTGCTGTGAGAGGTTCACCTTCTGCTGGATGGCATCCAGCAGTTGGCTGTTGAGGGACATCATGTCGATCTTGCACTTGCTCAGCTCCACCTCCACCGCGTTCTTCCTGTGGGGATGACAGAAATTGGGGCATGTGACTTCTCATTTTTTTTTCCTTTTTAAAGCAAGAGTTAAACATATCCTTGAGGACAAGTCAACAATTTCTTTCATTGGCAAGTCCTTGTATCCTAAACTGTTCATCTCCATTCTATTCTGGACAATCAATTTGAAGAGCAGGACAGAACTGTTGACATCATTACTATAAAACCAGCAGATTTCTGGTAAGCACACTATGAAGAAAACAAAAAGAAAATCAGATGCACTGCTGTGTAAGATAATATTGTGCCTGGATAATGTGCATGATCTGCCATTAAAGGTAGAGATCTGAAATGAGGTAGAATCTGTATATAAATATTTTTCCTTTTTTTTTCTGTTTACTAATGCATAGAAAAAACCAGTATGTGCTAAAAATCAAATGGTCTGTGTCTGATCACTTGATCAATAAATCACAATATCAAATAAACAAACAGACAAAACCTTTAAAGAGTACAGCTCTGCTTTTACTTGGGACTTGGACTGAAGGAAGGAAGAAATGAAAGAAGAGAGCTAATCACAGCATATGTTTTTTAAGAATGACAAACTCTTAACATTGTTTGAATTAAATGTTATGCTTTAAGGAGAGATCCCAGTTTCAACTGGGTTGTGCCAGCCCTTGGGAACACCACTGCTGCATTTCTTTCCAGGCCTTTGATGGCCACTGGGCCTGTAACACTGTGGACAAGGTTGCCCAAAGGGCCCTGAGTGTCTGAGATGTTCCAGCTGCTACTGGCTAGCGGAAAGGAATTATCCTTCAGGATGGAGTAAACTGCCTAAGCTGGGAAATGCAGCTCACCATGCTGGGAGCACAACAGGTGAGCACAAAGCTTAAGTTTTCAATTAACTGCTGTGTGATGGGAAGCTGTAACATGACTTGCTGGGAACCATCTTTCCTTGCAAACATTTTCGAGAGAAATAATTGCATCTTATTAACTGTAGCTAATTCCTCCCCTCCTAATAGCTCCCTTGTGCTCCCCTGCAGAAAAGCAATTTGAGATTTTTTGTTTATATTCCAGGTACTGGTTGCTTAACACTTCCTATTATAGGATCCTGTTTTCCTATTGCTTCCCATGTTGCCAAACTTCAGCTTCAAGCAAAAATTTTCCACACCAGATGTCTGCCTCGGGCAGTGATTTTATTTCTATTCAGAGTCAGGGATTTTTTGGGGGATGGGTTCAACCAAAGCGACTTAACCCTTGAGGTGTGAGGTGGGAAGCATATCACGAGCCTCCCAGGAGGTTCAGTGCCTGGGAACAGCCCACTCGGTCTGGGAGGGATGTTTTCATTTCCAGCAACAAGTCGCTCTTGTCTGCTTTCACTTGCTGCCACTTTCTGCTCATTAATCAGCCGCCACTCCCCCCTGAGCTCTCCTCTCGTCCCCGTTCCCGGGGCTCCTGTGCTGCAGGACAGTCAGCCGTAAATACTGGTTCTTTGTCCCAGCAGGGTCATTAGTGGACTGGAGAAACTGTGCCCCTCCACTCCCGGCTGTGGTTTGGGCACCTCAGTCAGTCTTTTGCTGCGGAGCTCCCCCTTGCTGGCTGGATATTACCAGGGGATTGATGGCAGCGTGTTGCCATAGCCACAGCACAACCAGCAGCCCACACGCACTGGAAATGTCAGAACCACCTCTCTCTGTGCCTGGCAGACAGCTGGGATGCTCCTGATCCTTGCCAACAGATGGAGGTGTTACAGAGGACAGCGATGGGAATTCGGTAGCCAGCTGCCTGGGCAAGAGCAGCACGGATGGTCAGGTCACTTCTAAAAAGTGAAGGGATGGTGCTGTCTGATTTAGCTCCTGCACCTCCAGAGCTGCAATGCTCCTGTGCTTCTCTTGCCCGGGGCTTGAGTATTAGACGTTTCCCTAAGAAGACGGACTTGTGGTGTCCTGGTCCATCTGCTTATTGAAGAGATTACCACCTATATCCTTTCCAGCTGGAGCACAGAGGTGGGAATGTTTCTGCCCCTCTCCTTGGGGCAAAGTGTGCTCAGGGCATTTTGGCAAGCCCAAGGACAGAGCTGGGGAAGGGGGGCATAGGGTACAGGGGAGCAGAACTGCACAGGTGTGCGAGGAGGATGGGGAAAGTAAAGAGCCAAACCAGTGGGACAATCCCAAAAGGACAAACAGAGAATTACAGGACTGGAGATACAAAAAAGACCCTGGAACAGGAAAGGAGAGCGAGTGACCAGAGAAATGAAATGGTTTAGGGAAGAAGCCCAAGCAGGGTAGTAATGGGGATGGGCAGGAAAGCAGGGTGTGCCTGGAAGAAAAAAAGAATTCAAATATGACAAACAGGGCAGACCATTTGGTTCCCTGACGTCCTCTCCTCCTTGCAGTGACTCATATCAGCACTAGGGATGGCACAAACATGGTTCACAGCATCCTCCTTCATGTCCCCAATCCTGCCATGAGGCAGCTCTGGAAATTCGCATCTCCTGCCCTGTTCCCAAGCTCCTGGCAGCACTTCCCAACTCCAGTGAAGCGGAGACTCGCTCCATCACACTGTAACAGCTACTCAGATTTGCAGAGGGTAGGAGAATCCACCCCAGAGGCACCTCCTGCCATGGCACTCCATAGGTGCTGACCCAGCCTGGCCTTGGCTGTTGGTGCCACTTACTTGGCAATGGCCTCGTCCCGGTCCCTGATGGCCTGCAGGAGCCGCTCGCTTGTCTCCTTGTCTTCGGCAGCTCCTCGCAGCCGGTCCCGTTCCTCCTTCAGCGTCGTCATTTCCACACTCAGCAGCGTGACCTGTGGGCAGAGGGAGGGTGTGAAACCCAGGGCTGCTCAGGCAAATTCACCACGAGTGTGTGTGTGTGGAAAAAACCCCCACATGGGCCAACCTGGCGGCTGAGCTCCCCTGCTTGTAGGAGAAGCTGTGTCTGCTGGGAGGGGGCTGTTAGTGCTGGTTCAACACCCCATGGAATGTGCTGGCTTCCCCTGGGGTGCTGGCAGTGCTGGTCTGAGCAAGATGGTCACTAGCACAGCCTCAGTAACAGGCAGGAACAGCACTGAAAGCAGAGCAGGACCCATCTGTGACTTTGCTGTCACTGTGGCATAGGCACTAAAATATTGCCCCTCTCCAAGCAGTTTGTCTTGTGAACGCATCCTCCGAGTCTGCCTGTTGTAATTCTGATCTTTCCAGGGTTAAATTATTGCTAACATAATTTAGCAGCAAATAAGATTTTTTGAAGGGGCCATTACATCTCCTGTAGAATGAAGCTGTAGACAAAGGATGTGAAAATTCCCTTTCACGCCATGGAAGGTGTTACTGGTACATCTTACAATTTTAATTAGACTTTAAAATATGTGTGGAGTCTTAAATAGTCTGAGAAATGATCTATCGTTTTGGTCCTGTGCAGAGTGAGTTAATAGGGTGTGAAATCATGCAAGGATCGCATTAGCAGAGCTTTGCAATATTTCATACACGTTTAATTTCTTTTGTCTAGGGCACACACATGCTCTGTTACACTACTCCACCACTTGGAAACCCTTCCAGCGTTTGACCCACCTCCTGTCTCTAAATGCAGCTCAGTAGTGCTTGAATCTTCAAAGAAATCTTTAAATAGAGGGCAGACAGTCAAAAAGGGCTCATCACATCCAGGGCGTGGGAGGATCTGCCGTTAGCGCGGGGTGGCTGGGCCGGGGGGAGGAGGGTGTGAGTGAATACACCCTGTCTGTGTGCAGAGACTCCCCATCCACTCCCAGGGCTGCCAGGGAATTGGGGAGCTGTTCCTCAGCCGGTGCCCTCCCACAGTCCCCTGTGGGGTGCACGTCAGGGCTGTGATGGGACAGAGAGCAGTGGTGGGGCAATATGAAAGGTGCTGAGCACTTCTGCAGAAATCCCAGGGGACAGAGGATCAAGAGGCCCAAAACACAGTGTTTGGGGAAAGGTTTGGGATTTTAACCAGTTTTATCTGTGTTTCAGGTAAGAATGGGATGCACTGAGGGAGGAGATGGACAGGGAGAAGATGTGAAACCACTTCCCATTGTAGACAGAGGCAGGGGCAACTCCCATCTCCACCAGCTCACCCTGCTCTCAGGCAGGAGCAATGAATGTGTGTGGTGCTACGAGGTCCCAGAAGCCATTTAGAAGGAGTTTCCCTTTGATTGTATCAATACCAGTGACAGGGCAGAGGGATGAGGAGGCAGCAGAGCACTGCTCCCCTGGGTTGGACCAGATTTCCATGTGCATCGATTTTCTTTAGCACCTGAAGAGAAGATGATGTTGCCTCTTCAGTGGGAGGTGAGAATAATTATTAACCTGGAGCAAGTGCAAGAATGGGTTACAGGCAAAAGCTGTGGGAGATGTGTACTTGCTGTGAGAGGCTGGAGGGCTTCTCCAAGAGCAATGTCTGCTGCATTTGTAGCTATGCCCCATCTTTCTTCATATCACATAGAGGCATGAGAAGAAAATAGAACTGCAGTTTTCCCTTTGTTCACTAAATATGCAGAGCTTTGGTAGTCAGGGACCCCTAAAAGCAGAGACAGGGTTCCAGACTTGCAATCCAGGCCAGGTCGTCTGCTCCTTCTTGGCTGGGGAGTTTGGGAAGATCAGTCACAGCAAAAAACAACCAAGTGCTGCTTCCTCCTGGTGTCCAGGTGGTCTCTCAAAATGAAAGAGCCTTGAAAGGTCTCAGTCAGCACAGCCAGGTTGCAGTGATCAGGCCCTTGTCTCCTCCATCTCAGGTGTGTTTAAGGGCAAGGGGGACCTGGGAGTGATGCATGGCAGATCATGGCAGCACAGCCAGAGAAGCATCTGGGCTCCTGTCTCATTGGGGCAGAAGTTTGGACCCCCGGTATTGTCTCTTGTGGTGGCCACATCGTTGAGAGGAGGAGTCCTTAGAGAAGGATGGGTTCCAAGGCTGCTCCCCTTCTGCATTCTGCCTCTGACCAGCTGCTCTGTCAGCAGGACCATTTCCCACCCCCCACACATGCAGCCATCATTGCCGGGGTATTTAATGATTCTCTCACTCTTTTCTCTTCAGTCCCATGGTGGGAGCCCCCACAGCCCTACACAAGGCTGTCAGACCCCAGGTTGTGCTGACCTTCTGAACAGGGATGTTTTCCTATTTATTCTCCAAAGGGGTACATCAGAAGGGCAATACAGCACCACTGCTAAGACCAGCATTAATCCCATTCCCTGCTCCAGTGCAGCTGGTGCTGCACAAGCACCTTCACCTACGGATGCTTCTGCTGCAGCCTCTGGATCTCCTCCAGCATTTGGAGTCTTGTCCCACAGAGACAGGGATTGCAGAGCATCTTCTTGGGTGCCTGTCTCCATTTGCTGCTCTTGACATAGGACCTCAGACATGGGCTTTGCTACATTCAGTGTGGATGCAGTGGGATTCTGTGCTTTGGTGTGGAGTTGGTTTCAGGGCTGGATCATTTGTTGCTGTTGAGATTGCCATTGCCTTTGCCTTTACCCTTGCCCTGTTGGCCCTGGTGTGTCAGGATGACCATGATTAGGATTTTCTGGGTGTGCATTTCTGAGGATTTTGTGATGCTGCTGTGGAAGGGATCAAACCCTGCTCTGTGTACAGCACAGCAGCATTGTTACATCCATCCAGTGGGTGTATGTGCCTTTCACAAGGGCTTAGTGCAAGCAAACTGGGTCAGACTGGAAACCTTTTGGTTTCCAGTACCCCATATCAAGCAGACTTGTACTCTGGGGTCTTCTGCTGAGATGAACTTAAGCAACACAGATTGGCTGAAAAGCAGATTGGGAGAAAGGTTTAAAGGAAGTTTGTCTGTTTGAGGCAATGCCTGGGATGGATCCCAGACAACCTCTCAAAAACTCTCCTCTGCACTGGGTTTAACAATGTCTCCCTCATCCAGCCATAAGTGGTTTTGGCCTAAATCCTCCTGGGTTATTTATCATGTTGATCTCTTCGATGGAAGGCATGTCTTGGAGGATGAACACTGGTGTTACAAGACCACATGTAAAGTGTGGGAATTGCTAACCTGGCTGTGCAGTCGCTGCAGCTCCTCCAAACTCTGCCTCAGTTTCCCCCGTTCTCCCTCCATTAATTCCCTCAGGGCTCGTGAATCCTCGCTTGTTCTCCTGATCTGTTCCTCTAACGTGTCATCGTCGCTTCGTCGAGAGCTCTGAGAGCGGGAGAGAAATCTCTTGCTCAGATTTCACTTTAAAAAAGGCAATTGCATTCATGTGATACTGTTTTGGGATGGAGGTACTGAACAATGAGTGTGTGTGTGTGGAAAAAACCTCGGTAGAGTTTCAGGTTTTTTTCCCATATACCTCCACAGTGGAAACGTGCTCAGCCAGTGGTAGTGCTTCTACACATGATACAAAGAGCATGCAGAGCTTAACACAAACCAAATGTACAGAGACCTGTTTGGTAACATATGGCTACAGTCTCTGTGTTTGTGGACCTTTTGCAGGACTTTCTACATTTTATTTAACAAATACAACTTCATCTCTATACTCAGCCTTCTTGCAGCGGTTATGGGTCCTTAAAAAAGGAGGGTGAGTACTCCCATGCAGGTGTGCAGCCGCAGGGTCTGCACTGTGTTTCTCACCATGGCATCTCAAATTAACACCTTACATGTCATCCTGGCAATACAACCAGCTTGTGGAGGATGGGAACAAGCCTGATTTGAGCCATTGTGAAAAGTGAGGTGTTTTCTTGTGATTCTGCACTCCTGTGGATGCTGAGTGGTCCTTCCCTCCTGCTCAGCAGCCTGGGGACAATCCCCCACAGACATCACCTTGTGCCAGCAAAACCTTTCACCTGTCTGGCAGCTCTTGCCATGACATTCGTACCCAGTGACAATTCGCAGAGACAGAACCTACCCACATAGGGGTTACAATGCTTTTGTGATGCTATTGCTAGTAAAGCAAGGTTGGGAAAATCCTAAGGGAAACAACTGAACTGTGATGTATAAGGCAATCTGCAGTACTTCCACGTTGAAGCTCTAACTTACTGAAAATCTCAGAGTAAGCCTATGTTTATTACTTCTCCAGAATGACTCCCAGGCCAATGATGGTTGCATGAGCTTGAAACTTTAGGTGGTCTGAGCACTGCAGGGCTGAAACCCCACATGCTTGGCTCTTGTCTGACCATTTGAGACATGTGGAGCAGGCTGTGCACTGTGACAGCCCGTCTCTGTGGGCCACAGAGGTTTTCTTGGAGATCAGGGACTTCAAGATCCAGCAGAATCTGCAGCAAGCTCTGTCACCTGGGCCCGGGACATGCACAAGCCAAGGTGTCTCTGTGCCACCAACTTACCGTGGAGTCTGCTCCATCCAGCACATTTTGTATCAGTCTTTTGAGCTCACTGAGAGCTGCCCGAAGGCTCCCGGCTGGGACGTCTTTGGCTGATGAGGTTTCTGAAGACTCGTCCATGGAGGAGTCTGTGGAGACGGCTGAGTCCGCGCTGTCGTTTCCTCGGAGGTGAGAGCAGAGGTACCGCACTTGGCAATAGGCCTCCCAGAGCTGCAGCCTCAGCTGAAACAAGAGACAAGAGGCTGGGACATCAAGGCCATGGAAATCCTCCTTCTGTGGTAAAGTGAAGCATGTGGTCGCTGAACCTCACAAATATCTGTCTAGCTCACTCTGTTGGTTTTGAAATGGATGCAGAGGTTTGGCTTCATATAGTAAAAAGGTGTTGTTCCCAATTTTCTGGCCCTTGGTTCAGCTTCAAACCCAGATCCAAATGCATTAAAATCCCTTTCCCTCTGGGGCTGTCACAGAGGCCTGTGGGCTTTCCCAGGGGCTGGAGGGCAAATACCTGTTCTCGTTCTTGTTCCAGCTCCTCTGCCTCCATGCTCTGCTCTATCTCAGATAGGAGGGATGTGCTGGTTGTGTTGAGGTTTTGGAGGCTTCTCTCCTCACTGAGCTCCTCTACCTTCCCCTGCAGCTGCCGGTAGGACAGACGCACCTCCTGGAGCTCCATCTGGCTTTGGTGCAGCTTGTGATGAAAATCAAGGTATTGGAAAAAAAGTATTAGTGGAGGTGATATGGACTGGATGAATCTCTTGGTTTCTGAAGGAGCTGACAGGGAGAAATGAGTGACACAAAGCAGAGTTTCCAGCCAGGAGAAAAGTACTCTTGGCTGGTGTTGCTATTTATTGGAGCTTAATAATCTCCAAATGTCATTAGACATTGTTTAGACTCCAGAATATCCTGAAAGATAAAAATAGCAGGTTAATCAGCACTAAAATGAGAAACATTGTGAAGAAGCTAGGACTCAGGTAAAACAATTTGCTGAAAACAACACAGCAGGAAGTGAATCCAAAAAGAAAGTGATATAGACAGGTTTTTTAAAAACATATGCACAAATACAAGTACGTGTTAAAAAAAAAAAAGAAAAATTATTCAGGGCTGTTTTGCAGACCTGGGGATCCAGCGGTTGTCAACCCACAGAAGCAAAATGGAAAAATCTTACTCTCTCCCAAGATGCCCTAAGCCCCAGAGGTGCCAGGTGCTTCTCTGGGGGGTGATGTTTGGTGACACATGGCTGTGACCACCACAGGAAACCATCTGAGCAGTGAGAGCCATGAGGCCAGTGACAGCCCTCTGGGACAGCAGGCTTTAAAGAAAGCCCTTCTGAAGCCAATTTTACAATTAGAAAATTAACTAAAATTAACTACAACCAAAATGCTCTGCTTCTTTTGACATTTACCTCATTTCCCCAGCTCTCTGTCCCACTCCATTGCTCAGATCTCCCTCCTAAGCTGCTCTTTGCCGTCACTGAGGCTCCTGTTATCTGTTCCCATGGGGAACACCTGGGACCTTACTTGCTGCCTTGAGCCATTTTATTCTGTGGATTTATGAGTTGTTTTGACTCCCAGTTCTTGATTCTCCTCCTGGCCAATTTTACCCCAAAACATGCCTTGTACTGCATTTCCCCATCCCTTCCCTGCCTCACTGCTGCCTCCTCACCTGCAGGTCCTTGTCATGGCTTTGTCTCTCCAGGATGAGCACTCGGTCCTGCAGCTCCTCCACGGTTCCCTGGAGCAGGTCGTTCTCCTCCATCATGGCACTAAGGCGATGCTCCAGCTCCCGCTTCCTGTCTGTCAGCATTTTGATCTGCAGAGGAAAGAGAGGCAGTGTCAGAGCCCCACACTTTGCAGTGAGCAGGGAGGACGGAAATCACATTCCAAAAAGAGAAATGAAATGGCAAAAAAAAGCAGAAGTATGTACATAAGTATTCTGTACCTGCATGAGAGAAACTGTATGTGTGGTTTGAAACTTAGGAAGGCTCTGGAAGGAAACTCCTCCTTCTCCAGGCTGCAGAGGCAGCTCCAAAGGGGCTGGGTGGGCATTGGCAGGTCAGGAAGCAGGCAGAAATGTCCAAAGGGATTAAGCAGAGACTGGCCCTGCCCAACCCTTTTACCTTAACATTTGCAGGACTGGGCTAAACTAGTTGCTTTTCTTGGCTTGTCCCTGACTGAGCATGGTGGCATTTTCTCCTGTATGGGTGCTCGAGACCACAGGGTGAGCCAGTGGGATCCAGGGTGAGCCTGTGGGATCCTGCTCCCCACATGGCTGTGCCACAGCACTGCTCATAGCTGTTCTTAATTGCTGTGTGCTCATCAGGTCCTCATCAGGGATTTTTCCGTCTTTTTCCTTGTGAAGACTCCTTTCTGTGCCACACTTATTTTTAGCCTCCTAGTGATCAGTTGCCTTTAAAATTGGTTCATTTCTTTTAATTGTCAAGGGCAGTGATTTCAGACGGAGGGACAGTGTGCCAAACAAACCCTCCGTGACTCAGTTAGCTGGGAACAGTGCACAGGATGAATCAGCACTAGCCAAGGTCACTTCTTGTTTAACCAAGAAGAAGGAGTCTTTTCCCAGATTAGTACACACAGGATCTCTGGGGACTGCTGTGCCAGCCATCTACCACCCCAGTATCACTCTAAATATATTCCCTATGGCCTCCTTTCAATCCATGGACCGTAGACAAATTCAGCAACTTCCCATTGTTTTCTTGGCCTTTTTAGGACCTTGTCTCTTTGCTGCTTTCCAGGTTGTTGGAAAGATCTGGCTGCACAAAGGAATATTAGCCAAGTGTGTGGACTTGCTATTTCTGTAGGGTAAAGGCTGCTGGAGGTATTGGAAACTGCTCTTAGGTGACTAATGGCTTCTGAGATGTCTCTGCCCACCACCATCATGATTTGAGTGGGTTGGAGAAAGAAAAATAAGAGGTTTAACACAGAGGTTGTAGCAAGAGTTTGTATTTAGCAGCCAAACCAGTAATGAACACAGTGTGAGTAACTGTATAACAGAAAAAAGAACCATTCTGCCATGAACCCCGGGCCATGGGAAGGACACAGGGAGAGAGGGATTTGGAAAGCAAACCAGGAAGGAGGTGAGGAGGCAAGGTGGGCATGCACAGTGACAGGCATGCATGGTAACAGCGATGTAGACGCAGGCAAACCCTTCCAAGCCTCCATACTTACTTCAAGGACCTGCTGCTCCACACCAAAGGGAGGGGAAGAAAATGCGAGGGACCAGCAAGGAGCAGGTGGGAGTGGGAGAAAAGAAGAATTGAGAGATTTTAGGAAAAGCTTTTCCAGATGTCTTTTAAATAAAAGAACTGCTTGGACAGTAGAGTTGGACATCTACCTGTGTAGTTCCTGCCTACATGGTTCCCAGTGACACCTCATCAGGGAAGGGAAGAGGAAGAAAGGTCGTATCATTCCTGCTAATGTACCAAAGTTAAAACAGGCAGGGGCTCCTTGCTTTCCCAAGTGCATGGCTGAGGCAGGAGAGGATTGCTGCTTTCTTTGCAAGCATGAGGAACAGGATAAAAAAACCCCTTGCAGTCCTTCCCACTATGCCCCACAGTTTAATCCGAACTGGGCAGCAGCCCTGCGGGAGCACAGCTGTGGTTTGGCTCCCAGAAAATCCTTCTCATCCATTCATTTCCCAGGCATTCTGTGGCCAAGGCAACACTGGAAGCTGGCCTGAGCCAGCCCAGCCAGCCCTGGGCTGCAGCAAAAATTCCTGTTGAGGGAGTCCTTTGCCCCACTGCTGCCATCCCTCCTGTTTGCTCCACCAGCAGGTTCTGTTTACTCAGTTCAGGGAGGGTCATTATACAAGTTAAAACAGCCCTGGCCACCTTTTGAAGGAGCAGGGCTGAGCACAGGTGACTCACCTCGGCCTGGAGGCTCTCCAGCCGCACGATGTGTTGGCTGCTGGAGGAGTTCTTCTCCCGAAAGTCCTCCCGGAGGGTGTGGACCTGCAGGGAGAGCTGCCGCTCCACCTCCGACGCCTGCAAGGAGACACCAGCTGGCATTACCCCAAGGGTGGTCCCACAGACCCAAAGCAGTTATCTCCTCCTGCACAGGAGACCTGCCCTCATGTGACTTCTGCAGAAGCCCTAGTTCTGCCAGAAACTCTGAATCCTGCACAGTTTGGGTGAGTGAAAAGCTCGTCCTGGACAGACGTTGAGGAAAGCTGCCATTTAGACCATGCTGATTTTTCCCTCGGGGCAGCCAAGGGACACAGCCCTTAACTTCCTTCCACTGCAAAAATAACATGATGATTCCCATGTCCTACAGGATAATCAGTTCTCCTCAAAAATAATAGCCTAGTTGGGGTTGAGGAGGAGACCAGGCCACCTAGAAAGGTGAGGGGAGCCAGTCTCCACAGCCCCCAGGAAACACTACTATTAGATTTATACTTCCTTGACCTCTGAACATCTTTGGCACAGCTCTAGAATAACAAGTGCTCTTTGCCTCTGATTCCCAGCTCCTGTCAGGGCCAGATGGAGAAACATCCGCTCCACAAGCAGGATTGCTGGGCTTGTCCCTCTTTGCCATTTTGAAGGAAGGATGCCCCACTTACACAGGGTGGTTTGAGGACACTGGAAAGGCCATTCCCACCTGCAGGATCCAGGCTGCAGACAGCCCTTATAAATGACAGCTTAGACATGCTAACTACTCTCCAGACAGGTTTATGGCTGATTTTTACATGAGGAACACACTTGTTTAGGCTTGTAAGAGAACATAAGGTTTTTATGACAAATCCCTAATGAGACAGCAAAAATGAATGGTTTTCTATTTAATTAGCCTCCATCAGGCTCCATTACACTTAGGCACAGACCTCCACCTCTGGCACATTAGCTGGAAGTGAATAGATTCTCCTCAAGAGGTGGCATGGCCGTCCTGCTTGGACACCCTGTACAGACAGAGCTGTGTGTCCAGTGGCAAAAGCCATCAGCAGCCACAGTGTCTCAGACAAGGAGTGAGATGGGAGGGAGGGAGCAGGGTCAGCAGCTGTGAGCAGGTTTGGGAGTGTATCCTTATGTCTGGCAAATGTGGGTCGGGATGTGACTCCGGGACAGAGTGTCCAAGGAGCAGCCCCACCAAAGGGTGCAAAGGCTTTGCTCTAGCACCTTGTGACTTGAGGAATGAGTACACAGACCCAGCCCTGAACTGCCCACAAAGGCAACACTGCCCCCTTTTAAAAATGGTCCCTTATTTTGCACATTCTGCAGCAAAAAATGAGGTAAAAAGGCTGTTTCAGCTCCATCAAGTGGAGGAACGTGTGGTTGCCCCAGTGCTGCTTGCTTGGAGAGGCAGCAGCAGACAGAAGTGTGGCCACCAAATTCAGTCAGGCTCTGACCAGTGGCTTCTGGAATCAGAAATGGTTTTTAATAATAAGAAATATTCTTGTCTACCAATTGTTTTTTAGTTCCCTTCTTATCCTGAACTGGCATAACTGGTCTTTTACCCTTCTTTAAAGCCTCACATCAGAGCCCTTTGCATATTGCCCTCACCTCACTTATTAAATAAAGCTTCTTTGCACGGGCAGGGCACTCAAAATATAATGATAGCACAGCACTATGGGAAGGGGTTGGTTATTTTTCTTCCCTTAGGCAGCTATAGGTTTCAAAGCATCCTGAGCAGCTATTAATTGGTGACACTAAAGAAGATGGATGGATTGTGCTTTTCTTGAATGATTCACTTGCTTTTGTAATGACTGCTGAAACATCTTCATGCTGAAACACTCCGCAGGAGCTATCAAGGATGAAAAAGCACCAGATGAAAAGCACTGAAGGATTTTGCCTGCAAGATGCTGACCACACTCCCAAGGAGCACAAGTGGCACCAGAGGAGATGACACACCAGAATTCGATGGTTCACCATATAACATAATTGATATGCTTGAACAATTCTACATTCAGAGAGTGTAAATGCACAATATAGCAGCAAGAAACAAGGGACTATTAATGGCACTGTAAAAATCCCCGGTAAGACAACAGAATGCTAGTTCTGCTCCCCATGCTCAGACTGCAGCAGGTGAAGGGATGAGCTGCAAGGATGATTCAGATTGTGGAAAGTCTGTTATACGAAAGGAGACTAAAAAAAGGATGGCTTGTTTTATCTCATGCAGTGAATGCTGAGAGAGGACTCCCTATAAATACATCACGGATGAGCACACAGAAGGGAGAAGCGCTATTTAAGCAGAAGCACAATTTTGGCAGGAAAGAATTATGTGAATAAACTGAATAAGAGTATATTAAGGCTGGGAATAGGAAGATTTCTACATTTCCGAGGAGCTGCAGGAGGATTCTTCCTCCTGCACTGTTACAGTAGTAGAAATGGTGGCAAAAAAATTAATTTTGTGATGGGGCTGGATCACTTTATCATGTAGTTTCTTTTAGAGGGCTGTCTATGACAGAAGGGAAATGAATTGACCTCAGAGGTCCTCTCCAGTACCAGACTGCATGCAGGACTATAAGATTTGTATTCACCAGCATTAAATCATCATCTGAAATTTATCTACATGCTGCTCAGCTTACATGCTCACACATCTTATTCCCACAGTTATAACCCACATGGAGGGAAGAAAGGACTCGGCTATCATTAGTATTTAGGTCCCTATGGCAGATAGAATGTTCCAGTCACCTCAGTGCACACCATTCACTTCCTACCTCATGCAGTAGAGAACAGTAAAATTAACACTTTCTTTAGCCTTGTACAACACTCTCTGACCAAGTGTTCAACAGAAGTAAACAGAAATGTATTTCCCTTGTAGGAGGATGGGGAAAAGTCCTCATCCAGTTCTCCTAGACAGGGAAATGGCTGATGCCTTGCTCACCTTTGCAAAGATTTGATTTTTCACAGACATGAGACAAAGCCTTCTCAGCTGAGCTCTGGTCATGGGACCCCCCCCTTTTCATGCTACATTTGTTTCAGAGGTTATTAACACTGCTGCCAAACTACCCTTCCTAACTGATTATAAACCAGAGATTTTAACATCAATTTGCACTATTTTATGGAAAGCCACCTTGACAGTGTCCAATGCTTTTCAGGCTTTATGACGTGTTTTCATACGGCTTCTACTTCAGTTCTCCACAGTACTGAACATGTGCATGTGTTACAAGTGTGTTTTAAACCATGAGCTCACTACTGATTACTTCTAACATGCTCTTTTCCTTAGTGACATCAATTAAGATGTAACCTTCCATCTACACTTTCTCTTCATTCCTCAAATAAGCTATGGTTTTTGTTGAATGGAAGTGAATTTCTTCTGCCTCAGCCAGTCTGTTGGGCTTTCTCTTCCTCCATCAGTGTTTCCTAAACATTAAAGGCTAAATCTTTTGTGTTTATGCCAATCATTTAGCGATGCATTGATTTTGCTAGAGACAAGTAATGTTCTTCACAGAAAGGCAGACATGTATTGCCCAACATCAGAGCTTTGCTCTGTAGTTAAAAAAGAATTAATTTCCTGGGTATGGGCAAATTAGCCAACACAGCCACCAGGCAGGGTTTGAAACATATCTGCAAAAGCATAGACATCAATTCACAATTAGATATATTCAATCAACTGTGAGATTTGTTTTCTGGACTTCAGGCAAAGTTTCAATGAGATTTGGGCAGTGCAAGAAGAAGGGAAGAGCAGGAGGACATTTTGGCTTCTGCTCTAATTAAGGGCTTTTTATCATTGCAAACCTGATTAAGTTTCTCTCGTGATTAATTCCCAAGTGCTAAAATACACAAAACTGTGCAGATCTTTCGCAGAAAAAGATCACTTGCCAGTTACAATAACTCCATGAGGTTTAAATTCTGGAATATACAATAAATGAATAAATAAATAAAATAAATATAAATAAATTGGAGCAATGACGCTCCTGTGAAGTGGGGATCTTTGAAATGTTTGGGAGGGAATTAATGTGAGAAATTAATGGGCTGTAGATTACTCTCATTCAAAGGAAACCCTCTTTTGGGAGAAAATTTGATAAATTAAACTAACTGTATACAAAATATCCAGCTATAAGTCATGTTAGAAAGAAAGAGAGAATGGCAGTAGTTTAATAGACTGTAGATGGGTAAAAAAAACAATGTTTCCATATGATTTACTTCTACAAACAAGATGATTCAGATTTAACAAAGGATATTGAAGATTTTCTTGCCTAAAATAACTAAGAAAGAAAGGTCCTAATTAGTGCTAAATTTATAACACTCAGGAGATTGTGTTACTCCTTTTATTAATTTGCTAATAGCTGAGTTCAAGGGACTCCCCGTTCCCACTGTGGTCCCATTAACACTTCAAACCACTAATTGCTGCCTCCCCTGGCTGCAGGTTCCTGGATTCCCAGCTCTTCTCTGGAAAGAAAATATATTTGGCTACTGAAACACAAGGAAAGGAGGAAACAACAAAAACCTCACTCTAGAATAATAACTTAAAAAAAATTTGTTAGTCTGGCACCAAAAGCCACCATCAATATTTTGCACACCCAGGGGTTGCTCAGTCTGGGAATCTTTGAGAGATTTTTACCAAAGTTTTTAATTCAGGTCACCTTTAAATTATTACTCAAAGCATTAATCTGTCCAGGAAAGTTCTTATGTAATAGTGCTGCTTGCATTCATCACCTTTTGAGGGCTTCAGCTTGTATTTCCTGAATTATGTGCCCAAAGGGATTCCCTGTGTCAAGGCATCTCCTCCGTCATGTGTGGAGAAGAGCAATGGAAAATGTGGTGGGCTGGCCAGAACCCACCCAGCTGCTCTCACTCCCCGTTCTCAACAAAATGGGGGAGAAAATAAGATTAAAAAGCTCATGTGTTGAGTTAAAGAAAAGGAAATCACTTACTATTAGAGGAATTTGAAGTTAAAACAGTGACTGGGAAAGTAAAAGGCAGAGCTCAGACTGGTTATTGCCAGGGGCTGGATTACTAGTGGGGATATTTTTGTGGTTTAAAAGCGTGAGGGATGAGGGTGGAGCTGTACTGAGGGTGTATATTGCCCACCCTGGCAGGGTTGTGGCGGTGCCGCTTCCATTTTGGTGTGAGGAGATTTTTTTTTGTGGCTGATGTCATCAGTAAAGCTGTGAAGGGTGTCTGGCAAGTGAGTATTTTAATGACAATTATTAACTACTCATTTTGCTGAGGTGAGGGAGGAAATCTGTTGAGTCCAGGTGCCCCGGCACTGTCAGTGGGGCTGAGGGACCCTGTGAGGCGAGGCCTGGGCGGCCCCAGGATGGACACAGCTGCTTCCACCACAGTGCCACTGGGGACACGGCTGAGGTGATCATCCACTGCCTCTGGAAAAATGCACTTACGAAAGGACAAAACACAACCTGCCAGTGACAACTGAGGTAAAAAGTGTGAGAAACAGCCCCATGAGCACCATGGTTGAAGGAGGAGGAGGGGAGGCCCTGGCTAAGTGTTTTCCAGAGACCCTCTTCCCACTTCCCCCCCAGTGCAGCGCAGCACATTGGAGTTGGGGAGTGCTGGCCAGCACTGCCCTCATCCCAGCCAAACAATCTGGTGGGGACAAATCATCCTCTCCTTGTCTCATCCCTCCCTCTACTACTGCCCCGATGTGGGGGATTTAACTACACACAGTATGTAGCCACTTGGTCCCAGTGTGAGAGCTGCCACCGCCAGGAGAAGGTATGTGGAAAAATCAGAATTCAAGGAACCTGCAACACTTACAAGATATTTTGGTTGTAAATATCCAACAGAGACGATTAACATTGATCCCACGGGATATTTTTAGGAAAAAAAATGGATTTTTAAGACTATACAAGTGCTATCCAATACAGACCTATTGTATATCCAGTAGCTATAAACAGCCAGGCAGGTGGACTAAATACCAGTAGCCAGAGTGAGTATATCTGCTCAGTTTTTGCAGGTGAGATTTACTTCCTAACACAGGTTTCTTTTTCTGCTCAGGAACCATCTCTGCAACCTGCCATAGCACCCGTCAGCCCACCCTTTGTGTTCTTCTCTCTTTGACCCCCTGACTGCTGCTTCATTTAGGAAAGGTATGTGAGGCAGCCTCAGCAGGGACGTGCAGGATCCAGCCTGTCTCCCTCCCTCTGCACTTTTTTTAGTGCAATTCAGGTAAATTATTTTGTATCTGGCATTTGGTACGTTGGTACCACACCCCTTCACACTCAGCTACCTGCAAATTTCTTTACATGCCTGCAGGTCTCCTTCTGGTTATTCCTTCTCTTCCTTTATTTGGAGGATCCCATAAATCCCTATCTGCTCAGACAGCAGGATTTGATTTTGTGACACAGTGCCTGACCTCCTTTGTTACAGCCATGCAGGCTGATGAGCCTTCCCTTCAGTGGGAAACAGACTGGCACAGGCGAGCTAGATTGGCTGGGGGGGTCCTATATGACAACAGAGCAGGGGGACAAAAGGGGAAACAAAAACAGCATTATTTTTGCACAAAATGGATCTGTCAAGAAAAAAAAGGAAATCAAAGATCCAAAGGATTGCTAAAGCCAGGAGACTGACTAATGGAGAAAAGACACGGGAATGACTCTTTTATAAGCATCAGGCTCGGGACACATTACTGATGGGAAAAGCCTCATGGCTGCAGCATTAAACCTATTCTGAGAGGATTCTGTGAGACAAAGGGCAGCAGTGGCAGCTTATGCTAAGCTCTGCACTACTTTCACAATTGAGACATTTTGGAAATATGAACCTTCATTTTCCAAATGAGAAAGTGAGAATTCTTTGCTGCAGATTTATTTCCTTTCCCTTCCGTAGGACAAGTGGGAAATGCCTGGTGTGTCCTTTGACCTCACTCCGGTTTACCTGCGTTGTAAAACAAACAAACCAAGTATGTGTGCTGTTTCTTTTCAACATGTCCCAGTCACGCAGTGGCTGCTGTGGGTGGCAATGGGTTAATGCTCATCAGCTCTGATGCCTCACACCTGGGAGGCAGAGGCCCAGGTGGCCCTAAGGGAGATCAGGGAGCACCTGAGGCTTTTTCTAGGGGGGTGGGGTAGAACCTGCTCGTTGAGGTGAAGTGTTGTTAGAGGGGGGATGTTTAGTTCCTTGGTGGAAACCTCTCCAAAACTTAGCTCACCTCAGGCTGAAGCTGGATTGTCTGTTTTGGGAGATAAGTGTTTGCCTTGGCTGACTTTGGTTGCTTCCCATGTTTCTCACGGCTGGAAGACTGGCACTGCTGCTGACGATGGACATATTAAGGTACTGCTACTTTTTATTTCCAAGTGTCCTTGAAAAGTCCTTTTAGTAAAGATAGTGAACTTTTGCTGCATCATTAAGCAAAGCATGAAAATAGAGTAGATAGGCAGGGTTTTCCTGGCAATGTAATTGTTCTTTTTATCCCTTCCTATAAGGTTAGCTGATATATGAGAATCAGTTTGTAAGGCAAACACCTGAGTGCTTTTGTGGAGAGCTTAGGGAATGAATGCAAAATGGTGGTCTTCATCTTGTCTTTTATTAAGTGCTCGGGTAACTGTTTGACTGAGGCCAAAAGCATTAGCTGGGACTAAATCAATTTACAGGATTAGGAACTGCTGTTTGGAAGAAAAGCAAGGGCAGTTGTGTGTCATATGGGGGCAACTAGCTGGGTGTAACATCTCCAGGTTCATTGTCTGAGTGAGAGAAATAGCTTCACAAGTGGCTGTGCACATGTTTTAGGAGGTGCTTAAACATGAGCCTCCCCTTTTTTTTTTTTTTTTAATGTTTTATTCTTGACCTAAGCATTTGGCTCTTGTGGAGAGGAAAATACAGTGCGTGGAAAAATGAGTCAGCCAGCTTCCTGTGGGAGGGACTGCCGGAGGCACGATGCTTTGAATGCTGCAATAAATTAGCACTGGAGATAACTCAGAGGACAAAGTGTGCCTGGAGGACATGCCATGCTAGGCAGTGCACGAAGTGGCTCTTGCTCTCTGCGTGCAAATTCCCCTTGCACAAGAAGTGTGGGAGATGAGACAGCTCTGCACAGAGGCTCCCAGGCTGGTGGCTGTGGTAGGGCTCTGAGCAGAGCTGAATATGGGCTTGTTGGCAGCAGCTTAGCTCCTGGATGTTGAGGAGGAATAGGGTGAGAACATGAAACACTATCAGGCTCTTCTAGTTCTGTGTGGATGCTGCACGTCACCTGGAATGAAGCATTTGTTCCTCTGCACTTCAGTCATCTATTTGCACATGGAAGCAGAAAGGGCTTATGGCTGCAGTAGTTGATCTGGTGATGCTCATATGGAGCTGAGAGGAACCACACCATTAATTTCAGCGGAGCACAGTTTGGGTCCAACATGTTGCAAGAGGGTCTGGGACCTTCAGGTTAAAAAGTCTGTCATTCTCCCACACGTGTGTGTGACCCTGCACGTCCTGAAGTTTTGTCTTGGACTAGAAGAGGGAATGGTACAGTTTGAAAGGTGGATGGTTCATGTTTTGCATCAGTAAGTTCAGTGGTCTGCTCTCCTAGATAATTTCTAATGCATTTCTAATGCCTAATTTCCATGAATAAGTTATTTTTCCCCTGACAAAAGGCATATTTCATCTTGATAGAGCATTTTGGCTGCTACCTTTGATGTGGGTTTTTAATCCAGATTTGCTTGAGCTTAGTCTGACTTTTCTACGTGAGCTGAAAGTTGAAAAATATTCCAGTAAATTTCTAGTGGGCCATAAGCACGGGTCAGATGATAGGATAATGAAATACAAAGTGCCTAACTAGTTTAGAAATAACTGAACTGGAAAGATGAAGACTTAACCTGGTCATTAAAACCATTTGAAAAATTAAGCAGAAGGTTATGATGATGGAGGCAAGGAGAAATGTAACTTTCCCTCCTGCTCTGAGAGACTTTACTGTCTTCCCCCGGTGGCCAGAAGTCAGGACAGCCAATCTTCATTATTGAATTTATTATTTTATGAAATTCTTTTAGTCTGAGACTTTAAGCCTAAAGGTGTTCAAGCTCAAACATGCCTGGAAGAAAGAGACAATCATTAAACTTTTTGCAGTCTCTTACTCTGGCTTTGAGCACTCTCTCCCCTTTATTTAAAAAAAAATTAACTGAGCTCCATTGGGGATATCTAACACGTGGTGGTAGGCTCAGAGCAGCTCTGTCTGCTCTTGAAATCTTCATCTATACACCTTGTTAAGCTCAGAATATACTGATTTAGTAGTAATACACAAACCGAAAGTTTTCCAATATATGTAGACCTGATGCAGTTACAAACGTGTCTGAGTACATGAAAACACTGGTGTCTGTTCCCATACATGTGAAATGAGTGAGTGCCAAAAAAGATGGGGCAAAATTCAGGGAGCTGGTTTAAAAGATATTAATCTCTCTCGGGAAATCTTCAGACAGGAAGAGAGAAAACATTTTCTAAAATGTAGATTTCATGGTAGATTGACCTGACGATGTTTTATTAGCTTATATCAGGCTGTTTCTTAAAAATAATGCCGAAGTGTGTTTGTTCCTTTCTTACAAAACTGGTTGAATTTATTTCAAAACTCGGAGGAGGAGCTAAGAA
Organism: Pachyramphus minor; assembly: GCA_013397135.1. Taxonomy (NCBI): domain Eukaryota; kingdom Metazoa; phylum Chordata; class Aves; order Passeriformes; family Tyrannidae; genus Pachyramphus; species Pachyramphus minor. Next base: position 611,702 of record VYXB01003596.1, on the reverse strand, counting down.
GTAATTTTTAGGAGCTTGGCTTAACTAAAATAAGGCAAGGTGTTTTGTGCCAAGGGTTTATTTCTCACAGTGGATACAGTAGAACTGGTGGCTGCTTTCTTTAGAAAAACAAGGAAACCCAACCCCTATAGTGAATATTGGCCAGGATGAGAGCTACAGCTTCAAGCTATTCCATTAAAACTTTCTCTTCGCTAAATGCTTTAATAACTGATATGTGCAACATGGTCATATGTGAAAGGTGAGTGCCATAAAAATGAGTCAATCCTCATCAAGTTTTGGAAAAAAACCCAACCCAATCATGTGGCAGTATGTCACATTCAAATGCTTAAATAAAAAGGTACAAATCTACCTTCCTGAAGGATTGTTCTGGAGCTGTTAGGTAACACATTACTCAAAGATATTTCTTGGTCAGCTAGTATTTGATCTGTCATTCTAAGCACAGCAGAACTGGGCTGGATACCTGCAGACAAAAAGCTTCTAGAGTTACCATTTAGCTTAGCAATGCTTCTTCCTGTACTTTGGCAGCCTCCAGCTATATCTGAATCGCTCTCCCTCGCTGGCAGCATGAAATGATGTGTTTAGAGCATAAGGTCTTTGGAGCAGACTTTGAGCACAAGGCAGACCTTGTTCTTGGTGATCGTTGACAAAAGATAATTACAGTGTGTTCATAATAACATCTGAGCACTTTGATCTGCTGAAGCCCAATCTATACTTGGTACATTACCATATGTAATAAGTACAGGATCACTTGTCTCCTTTCAGCCCAGCTTTGCTCTGTTTCCACCAAGCTTCAGCCTATGACTCAGTGCAGCAGATGCTTGAACACAGAAGCACTTGTTTACCTCCTGTGCAGTGCCACAGATGTCAGCACTAAGGGGATTAAGTCTATAATTCGTACATCCTCAGGGCAGGGCTTGGCCTTCAGAGCAGTCTGCACCTCCACAACAGTGTGTAGGGGCAAATATGCAATAGTAACTTCTCATTTAGAGCCTAATGTAAGCCACAGCAGGTGTACTCAGAGTTGAAGATAAATTTTCTGAACAACACCTGTAACCCAGCTTTTGGGAAGCTGCTGAGCAATTCTGTAAGTGGCCAGATCTTATGCATGTGCCAGCCTGGCAGGTGAGGTGCTCCTCTGAAGAGACTGCATGGGTGTAGCTGTGGCCAGTCTCTGGATTATGGGAGGGTCTGGAAACAGGAACGTGGATCTCTCCATCGAGCTTTGTCCTCCTACAATCTAGCTTTTTAAAAGTCCTTGCACGAATTTATTTAAACAACAGCTTTTGGCAAACTCACTGGCTTCTTGGTACTTTAAGTCCTACAGAAAGGTGTGCTTGGAAATAAAAAATAAAGCAAGTAGATGTGGAGAGCAAACAGGTGAAAAACAAGGTGGGTGCAGCACATGCTGTGGGATGGCATATAAAATATACTATGCCAAATCATACACATGCAGGAGAATCATTATCAGGCACTGGAAAGAGCCCCTCTCTATATGAATTTCAAGCTTTGGTGTATCTGTAAACATCACTAAAGGGAAAGCATGGATGGTCCTGTCTGGGGGGAGACAACACAGTGACAAACCCTTTTTGTGTTATTTTTCTGAAGGAGGGGAGTGGCAGTGCTGCCAGAGGAAGAAAAACCTGCTGTAGCAACATCCCAGCAGCTGTGTTAGAGTAACTGCCTGGGAGCTGGAGTCCACTGAAAGCATCACAAAGACTCTGCTTGGCTGTGGGCAGCAAATTTGGCCCAAACGTGTTAGACTTAGACTTGCACCTGTAGCCAGGGTTTTGCAAATGCAGGTCAGGTGTCATTGACTCAAAAGCCCTCTCCCCCACTATGATGCTGCTTAGAGGGATAAGAATCATTCAAGCTGTGCTTTTTTGCAATGGAGGCTGTTGCTTTCTGACAGCTGACTCCAAGCAGGCTCTCAAGAAGCCTGAGCTGAGTCAGGCAGCAGTGACAGGTAGGTCAGGGAACTGATCTGCAGCCCAGGCATGGGACAAACCAGTGCTGGGGTGTGGAGGGAGACCTGTAAGCACTGAACAAGATCTTAGACTGGGAAATGTTTTACAGATAGAAATGACAGCCTGTCCCGTGTGTCTGCTGAGGAAAGATCTCTTTTCCCTGGTGGCTGAGGCTTTGTCTGGTAAGGAAAAGCACCCTTGATACAGCTGTCATGAACAGAGAACAGGGGAGCATGCTTCCCTTCATCAAAGTTTCCTGTTTCACCTTCAGTGATTTGTCTTGGAGGGGCAGAGTGTGTAAAGGCCTGGAGGTGCCCTCTGGGATCAAGGGGAGAGGGCAGGGTTGGCTGTTGGCTTTGGCTCTGGTGCTTTTAAGCAAATGTCAGTACTGATGGCATGTACCCTGTGCATGTGCTTTTTGGTCCTAACTAGGGAACAGGAGACCAGCTATAAAGCCCAACAAGAAAAACACAACAAAACTGGTGTGGCAGCAGTTGTTCAGCTTTGAAGACTCCCTGACAAGTTACTGTTGGGAGTATGCTTCATTTTGAAAGCCCTGTTTGAGTGTGCTCATACTTTAACTGTGGCAAATTTCATTGCTTTCCAGTTACGTTCTTTTATCACTTTATCTTCAGCAGAGAGGGCTGCCTTGCTTGAGTGTGTGTGGGTTATCCTGCATTTGAGCACAGGCTGATCTCCTGCTCCAGTTCTTCTGCTACTACAGTAGGATTTTACACTGGGATTTTCCCTAGCTTTCCTGCGTATAAATGACTAACTTTCTCCTCCTTTTGCTGCCTGAAATCAAGAGCAATGTGACCAGTGACAGAGGAGATCATGGTGTTCAGCTTCCAGCAGGTTTTATTACTCCTGCTGCTGTAGCTGAATTTCTCTATGTGCACAAGCCTGTGGCAGCAACACTAAATCTCCCGAGCGCCTGCTGTGTGCTGGAGTGTCTGAAATGGTGCTGTTTAGAACTTCTGACATAGGCATGTGAGTTAGGAAGATTTTTATCCTATCAGGGCTAAAAATCACCTGTCTTAAGCCACTGATCCCATCTCCGCTTCCTTACATGTTTTGCATGTGATGAGTTGTGTGCTGGAGCTGGCAGATGGCTGGGGAGCAAACAGGTCCACACAAACATGCAAAGAAACCAGGCTGTATCATTGTTAACCAGCTGGTGCCAAGACTTGGATTTTCTTCTGCCTGTCACTACCCTGCCTACACTGGCTTCCCCATCATCCCTTGGCTTGACTGTTTTGTGACCTACCTCCTGGATCAATCTTGGAGACCTTTTCTCCCCTCCTCCATCTGCTCTCTAGTCTAATAGATATCAGCCATGGCACATTGTTGAATTCCTATATAGGTGCAGAGATTTGTTTGCTTAATTACAGAAATACTATTCTGCTGTAGTGTGTCTGCATTTGGTTTTGCTCCTGAGGCTGGTGCTGCTTTCAGCCTCCTTTCTTTGGCTCTGCTTAAAGATTATTATTTTTTTTTTTTTAATTCTGTTGAATTAGAGCAGATGTCCTCAAGCTGGGATGTTATAAAGACTCAGAGTGAAGAAGGAACAAGTAGTTTAACCATGCCAGTGGTGCACCACAGGCTGTTTTTTAATCACTTAGATACTCCAACCCTTAACACTTATACACAGTGCAGTGTTACTCAGCTCCCTGCGCTGGCAGACTCTGCATCTCTCACGTGGGGGCAGGTCTCAAGTCAGTCCCATACGTGCCAAAAGCTGGCTCTGGGTGCCCAGGAAGGCCAAATGGGGTTCCAAGAGACAACCAACTCCTGCACCAGGCCCAGACATGGTGTGGGGCACCCTTGCAGAAAGCCTGTGTTGTACCTCCTTGACTTGATGCTTTGGTGATGTCTGCTTGAACAGTGGGGGACGAGGGTGTAGCACACAGCAGCTTGCTCAGAAGCAGAAAGTCTCAAGTCAGACAGTGTATGCACATCTAGTGATGACCTGAAACCCAGCTAGTTTACAGAAATTAATAGGTTAAAGTGTAGCAAATCCCTCACAGGGATTTGGAATTTCCCAGTGTGATCCCCACTGGCACCAAGGGATGGGGAATATAAAGATATTAGAGCCCAAGTTTTCAGCACAAGCCTTTTCTGAAGTACTGATTCAAAACACCACCTTACTTGTCAAGATGTGAAACACCAAGTGTATCCATGTCTCAAACTTATTTGTTTGGAGGACAAGACAAATACTACCACTTCAAAAGCTCCATATTGGTTTTCATCTTTACTCAGGTTTCCTGAAAAGTTCTTGGAATTAATATTATTTATGGCAACATTTAAACATTACCGGGAAAGAAGAGTGTTTGGTCAGGTCCCTTCACAGAGTTGGAATTTACACGAGGGTTATAAGGCTCATTGGGGCTAATCCCTGCTAGCATTATACATCATCTGACAGTTGCCAAGGAGACAAGGATAATCTGAGTGAAACAAGATATGTGAGAAGGGTATTTATGGACATTCGCCTAACGATGCTGGTGGAATGCACCAAAAAGTGATTATATGAGTGCCTTTGAAGTACTCTTTCTTCTGTGATGAATATGGAGGACAGGTACACATGTAAAAAATGTTCCAGTGATACTAAAGCAGCAGCAGCTTGGCCTTGATTTTTCCAATTCATCCTGCAGTGGCCTCATCCACTGTTGTGGAAGGGGCAGACAAGGTTTTTGTGGTGCTGCAAGATGGTTGTCCGGCCATCTGCACTCTATGGCATCAGCAGAGTATAAACCAGGAAAAGCAGTATAAAGAAGCCATTTCAGTCTATGGTGCTGACAGAGGCTTAATGAAAACCATCCACTTCACGTGCCTGAAATACTAGGAGGTGCCTCATGCAAATGTCTTGTGTGCCAAAGGATGTGAGGGGGAGGAAGACTGGAGGAGGTGTGTATGTACATACAGGCATGGAGGTTGTGTGTGCTTTGTCAGTGGCTTTCCAGACAACCAGCTGTTTCCTCCATCCCTGTCCCCAGGGTGAGTTCAGTTGCCTGTGATCACCCAGCTGTGGGCTTTGGGTGCTTAGGTCACATTCACCAAGCTGTGGGCAGGATTAACATCGTGGGCTACTTGGGATGTGGGTCTGAGCAGGTATTTTGGTCAATTATGCCACTTTCCCTGACCTGGGGTGACTTACAGCTCTGCTTAGGGAGATTAAAAGAAGCCGGAGAGTTAGTATCTTCATTTGAACAAGTTCATGCTTGGAAAGGCTTCTGCATCCCCTGTTTCATGTGGCAAATATTTTCTTGGCATTGTGCTCACTGACCATGAGAAGGGACAGAGACTGGAGGAGGCCCATGCCTGGGACCAGGAGCACTAAAGCTCTGTGGTCTGCAGCTGTCCCACACTGGGCAAATCTTCCCTTCCTGTGTTGAGATGAGGTAAACAAGGGCAAAAGGCTGCCTTGTCTCCTTCCCTCTCCCCCAGTTTGACTTTCTTAGTCTCTGGTACTGTCTCTTGATGGAAGATTATGAAGGATGGGAAGACAGAAGGAATTTCCTGAGTTTGGAAAGCCTGAGCACTCCTTTGAAAGGGGGGAGCTGCTGAGAGCCAGCCTGCAGCTGATGGGCTGTGTCTCGTGATGCCAGAGTTAATCTGGGTAAGCAGAGATTAAACTGGATTGGATAATGCCTGGAATGGTTTCTTGCAGCCTCTGCTGATAAAGCAGCTCAAGACTAAGAGACCCTTCCTTGTCTGCAGCTCTGTAGGGTGTGAGGGCCTGTGCCCATGGCACCACTGCCTCAGGCACAGAAAGGCCCCAGGAAGAGGTAGTATTAATGAAATCGATTTCATAAGCATTTGCCTTGAGCTCTTAAAGCTTGGAATATTAGTTAGTCTTCACTAAGATGTCTGGTCCCTTGTGCTAAGGTGGAGAGGGAAATATAGACTAAGCAGCACAACATTTAGGAAGAATTTGTGCATGAAGTGAAATAACAACATGGAGTAAAGCCTAGGGAAATAAATCTCTCTGGAATAAAGGCAAATCTACAGGAATAATTTGAGTTGGCAAATCCCTGTGCAACTTCATAGCTGATCAATAGATGTTATTTGGACAAATATCACCCTGCTAAATTCTACAAACAATCTCTTTTGAACAAACATGGCCATTTCAGGTTTTCTCATTTGGCTTCATCTGAACATAAATCTGCTGCAAAGTGTGACTCCCATGAAATGTGAGTCTGTCCAAGGGCTCATGTTCAAGCAAAGGTTGGAACCTACCTCTGAATAGTGCCCTGTTTACATTTGTTTTCACTCTGTCATTACTTTATGCCCATGAAGATGAAAATGCAAGTCAGTTCCAAAGTCTTGGAGATCACTTATTCCTTGTGAGTATTCCTTCAGGCTTCTCTGCCTCTTTCCTTTAGTATTCATTAACAACAAGAAGGCTTGACCTGATGCTAGTGAAAGTCTGGTCTGCATAAAAGAGAAACCTCAGAAGGCTTAACTTTGCCTAGTTCTTCTCAAGTCAGTGTAAAAACTGTCCAGCCTTGCCTGACTAGTGACTACTTGGCCACTTCCCAAAAGCTTCCTTTGTTGGAGACCTTGCAGAATCTCTGGGCCATCTCCTCTGCTCAGCCAACTTTACAGCAAGGATGTTTTTCTTCATGTCAGCCTAATTCTTTCCCTGCAAGTTATACGTGTTGTCCTTTATGTAAGGGATATGAAGAATGCAGCTTAAACTCTGCCAAGGAGTAATGTCTGACTACTGGCCTTTTCCTAAGGTGGCACACTTTCAGTATGGGACATAGCTCACTAAATTTCTAATCCATGCCTTAAAAACCTAGTTCATCCCCATTCTGTAAGATCAAGAGCTCTTGTGTATTCTACCTAAGTGCAGAGGAGATTTTTCCTTCACTAGGGTCTTTTTGATTGGTTTATAATGACAATTGCTGCCTAATCTGTCAGTGTTACAGTCTTCTGGTGTTGCAATAAAATCTATGCAAACCTCTTGCTAAGTAAGTAAAGAAACAATTGAGAACTCTTTATGTACTTCTCCAAAAGGTCCCCTTCTCTTAAAACTTGTGGGTGTTTACCTGGTCCTGAAACACTTCACCTGCTAAAGCTGTTGGGACTATGGGCCTCTTCTGCAAGCACAGACCCTTCCCTCTAGCAAATCTCAAGGCTTGTACCTCCTTGGAGTCCTGGTATGAGCACCAAATCTGCTGGTCTAACACTTGAATTACAGCAGACTTCAGTTTTCCTGCATCTGAGCTTGTAGGCAAACAAATACAATGGTGCTTTGTTCAATAAGTAACCATGAACAGCTTAGGCTAAATGGCTGCCAAATGGAACAGCTTTCTAAGAGCACCTCTGTCACTACAAAGCTCTGCCAAGTCTGGAAGTGGATTCCAGACTTCCAAGGATGTGGAGAACAAGGGAATCACAAGGTTAAATTTTCCTCTCTTGGTGTACTGGAAGCTGGGGCCAAGGTGACCCCAGAGGAACTGAGTGATTATATGGTTTCACAACAGCTTAAGGAACAAAACTGCAGAGACAACTACCAGCATGAGGCTGGTGATAGCTTAAGCTTCAACTGATGCTTGAGATGTCTCCAGGAGGGGAGAATGAATGAGGGACAAAAGGGGAGTGCAATAAAGACAAAATGCAACACACTTAAGTCAGACGAACTGCACAGTGAAACTAGTAAATGGTATTTAAAGGGCAAATTCAATGAGCTGGATGCTTTAGTTTTCCAAACATCCTCAGATCTTGTAACTGTTCTGTGAGAGCTCTACATTTATGACACATCTGCATTAATCATAACCCAGCTGAAACTACCCAAGAAATTCTTCCTTTAGAAGTGTTGTTTCCATGCTTCAGCATTAGAACCTTGCTGGGGAGAACAGTTAAGAGATGGTGAGAACAGCTAATGGAACTGTTCCCAACACTTCTGATCTTGACAGTCCCCTCTCAAACACTGACAGGAGTCCTCTCCAATATGGAAACCTGGTGCACATCTCAACAGCTACAGAACTGAGCCTCTACAGGAGGATACCTAAGGAGGTTGTTAGTGAGATGTTCCCTTGGCCTACTTATGAGCAACCTTTCACTCCAGTTGCTTTGTCATGCAGGTCCCTTGACATATGTCCTCATCCATCAGTTGTTTCCTATTGTACTCTTGCCTCTGGATGGTGTTGTGTTCCCATCTGTGGTGGTATTGCCAAGCATTAGCCAGCTCTGTGCTGCATTGTGGCATCAGCAAGTCTTGTTCCCATCTGTGGTGGTCTCAAAACAAACTGGGTTTTGCTAAATGCCATTCTAAACAAAATGTTGGTTAAGCTCTGGGCTCTTTTACAAGGGGCCTCTATGATTTCATGGGTAATCAGAGCAGCCAATAAAGCTGGCAAACCCCCCTCAGTGTAGAAGAGACCTCCCTCTTGAGCTATTGTCTACTAACTTGCATTTAGAAAAAGGAATCCTACTTGAAAAAAGGAGGAATTTAAGGACTTCTATTATAAGGTGTGCAAATTTTATAATCCAGAATGTCTCTTTAAACACCAAATGCTTTTAATTGGCTTTTTCTTGTGTAGATATTTGCAAAGCCTTCAGTCATGTTCAGCTCTGGTTCTAGCTAGTCATGCAGTGGCTGGATGCAAACACCTTGTGTGTCCTACTTTCTAGAATCTCCTGGAGGAAGTGTTTACAGCAAGTGTGAATAAGCAGAAATATTTTGAAATAATTTCTTCTGCCTAGGTGTTCCTACCTCTGAGCTACTGCACAATAAAACAATTCCTATAAACATAATGACAACTTAAACACAATAGCCTCAACAGAATAACCACTTGAAATTTTTAGTGCAGGGCAAGAGGGAAGAAGGCACTTATTCAGATTTTTATCTCCTCACTCCAGGACAAATTCAGCTTCAGTTTCATGTTGGATTCTGGCTTTCAGGTGTTCTCAGCTTAGTGCTGCTGCTGATGTCTCAAGGCAGAAGCCTTTCAGGAACTTCAAAAATCTCTTCTAGAACTGCTGGCTAGAGGGGAAAGCTGGGCTCAGCTGAAGTGCAGGGAAAAAGTGTATGGCTGACAACCACGTGCTTTGTAGCTATGTGTATTTGTCCTAGACAGTGCTCTGGACACTTGTTCTGCTGCTGTGCTGCCCTGGGGAAAAAGGAGGGGTGGTGGGACAGGAGGTCTGGGCTCTGTGATGTCTCTCGGGTCCAGCCTCTGCTGCTCCATGCAGGCACCACAAGCCTCTGAGGGTGTGAGATGAGCCGTGCACAGCGTGGAGGCTCAGTGGCTCTGGCAGATAATCATTTCTGTCGTGCCATGGTCTGAGCTGGGCTCTGGGGACATGCCCTGGTGGAGTCACCCTCTGTGGGCTGAGCGACCTGCTCACAAGGGAGTCTTTTTACCCAGGAAACAAAATATTTACCTGTCCCCCAGCAGGCTCGGGAGCTCGTTGTGGGTGGCAAGGACAACGGGCTGCATTGGGCTGGGTCCGCTCCAGCGGGATTTTGGGGTGAAAACTGCCGTGAGCAGGGGAGGAAATATGGGGAGAGGAGTGCGGGGGGTGAGGTGGCGATGCGGGGACACGTTCTGGCAGCGAGCCAAGCCCAGGGCGGTGGCAGACGGACCTCGGCCACCGCCCGCCCGGCTCGGACGTCACCAAATGCGTTTCCCTGCGTGTCCGCTCGCTGTCGTGGCACCGCAAGCTCAGGAATCACACCCGGTTGCCACAGCAACATCACCAGCTGGGACGTGCGGTGCTGTCATCCAGCAACCAGCCGGGGGTCCCCGGGGATGGCGGGGAACCTGCTCCACTGCCCCGCGGGGGGATGAGGGTCCCACCCAGCCCCCGGGACCCATGGATGCCATCCTTTCACAGGGATTTTGTAGCTCCACTGCCTTAACAGTAACTGGGGTTTTTTTTCCCCTGCTACCTTAATAGTAATTTTTAACCCTTTCCTTAGGGAGGGCTTTGCTATTCGGTAGCCCCTATATTATTCCATGTACAGCTTTCTTAGAATGATGGAATGTTAAGGGGCTGGAATGGACCTTAAAGATCACTAGTTCCACCCACCGTGCCATGAGCAGGGACACCTCCCACTAGACCAGGTTGCTCAAGGCCTTATTCAACCTGGCTTTGACAACTGTGAGGGCTGGGGCATCCACAGGTTCTCTGGGCAACCTGTTGCAGTGTCTCACCACCCTCACAGTAAAGAATTTCTTTCTAATATCTGACCTAAGTTTCCCCTCTTCCGATTAGCACCCGTTACTCCTTGTCCCATCACTACAGCCCCTTGCCTTTCTGTCTATTCCCTCAGTAGCATTTAAACTAAAGGCTTCAAGGGTAAAAATCTTACATTTAATGAGTGGGTGCAAAATTTTGAAGCAAACTCTGTAGGGGTGCCTTTCACCCATCTTTGCTGAAATTACTTCTTTAGCATTTCCTGTATTTATGCCTTGGTGTCTGGATGGCCCTGTTCCTGCTGGGTCCTGAAGCTCTGGGTGTCCTAAAATGGGGTTAATGGACAGACTTTGAGCAGAGGGTTGAGCCTTTCTCCCTGCCTGTGTCCCTTCCTCCAGTGGGATGGTGGGTAAGTGCCACTCAGCAGTGACCTCGAGATGTTTCTTCATTACCTTCTAGGGCACTGAATCATTTCATTGAAGGACTTTGCAGATGAGAACACGCAGCTGCAGTCACGTCCTATATTTACAGCTTTAGCATAGAAAACCTCAGTGTGGCATGAAGCTGAATTATTAACAAGTGCTCTCTGCTAGGGGAGAAGTAACTGGAGAGAAGGAGCCTTTCCTGTTTGTGCACTAATCAGTATTCCCTGTGTGATGAGGGATCTGGCTGTGTGGTGTGAGGATCTGCTGATGCTCCAGAGGGGCGGGGACCTGGGGAATGCTTCGTGTGGTTAATGGGAGCTTTGCTGGCTTCAGTGTTTTGGCTCTGTCTTGTGGTGGTATCTGTTTCCTCTCACAGAAATGTAAGTGAGCCTCATGCCAGGCACAAAACAGTGCTGGGAGGGCTCTCTGTCTCCCCCAGGGAGTAAGCAGCCCTACCTGAACTGCCATGACAAGCAGGTGCTTCAGCCCTTAGGTAGCAGCTGCCTTTTCTTGTGCGATCTTCCCCCTCCATTGAATTTAGACTGCTCAGAGGTGATGCAGATCAAGATTTGCTATACAAAACTTTGTGCTACTGAGTATTTCAGAGGGGGGTTCCTCATAGTAAGCTACTCACTGAATAGGTCCAGTAAACACTTTGAGCCACAGCAAAAACTGGACCATTTTTATGAAAAGGAATTCAGTGTAGTGACAGATCTGCACCTTGAAATGTGGGGCTAGTCAGAGCAACTCTTCTTTAGCCTAGGTCCACCCCGGATCCTCTTCTGGTTAAAAATAAACCCCCTGAAGCAGGACTTAAATTTAGCTTGACTCCTTTGACTCTGTGCTAAGCATGAAGTTCCCAATAGACCCTGTCAGGCTGTCAGAGACAACTTAATAAACAAGAAACATAAGGAGGCTTGCATTAAGCACCTGTATAGATAAAACACAGAATTAAAGACAAGCTAGTTCATACTGTAATAGCTACAAATCTCTGTCATGGCAAAACCAGCGAATCTTGCTCAGCACACTTGTTACAGTAATTTTTTTTTCCCACTGAATAGTCTGAATTTCTCAAAACCAACATTGTTTCTATGCTGATAAACCCAACAACCAACCATTCAGAAAAATCTCCTCAAATCAGTAACAGACAACAGATTCGCCTCTCTTGTGTGTTCTTGACAACAAAAGGATGTATTTAAAATAAAAGCGATTTGGAAAGGAGAATAGAACATGGTCAGCTTATTCTTGAGTAAAAACCTGTTTCTCTAAAATCCAAGCCAGGCAGTGCCTGCCAGTCCTCTGAAGCTATGCTGCATGTTAGAGCATGAAGTTAGAAACAGAACTCCTTCAACTGAAATATTACTGAAAGGGAGGTTTTGTGGCTAGTAAATAAAACCTCCTTTGGAGACTTGTGGGCTGGCTGATTGTGTTGTTGCTGTACCAGAGGGATTGACTGAAACACCTCATTCTTTGTAGCAGCATGTTGGCTCTAGATGCTGAGTGAATATAAGAACTTGGTGACTGAGGGCCCCTCTGAGGGACCCAGAGCTTCTCTCTGGACACAAAGAGCCATTTCAGTGGTGCAAGATGACACGCTTCTTCCTGCCACTGAAAACAGATTTGCATTGCAAAAACTACCTGAGCTTGACATTGTGAAATTGCCTCCTTATGCTCCGTGCACCATTAAAGAAGCCCAGCTGAACAGGGAAGGATACATGGATACATCCTCGCTCAAGCTACAGGCAGCAAACAGCTACAGGAGCCCAGAGCTGGGTAGCAGGAAATGTGTGGGAAAGCCATCTGGTGAAGGCACTCAGAAACAGTGTGAAAGTCTTTTTTCATTCACTTCCTGACAAAGTAGTAATATGTTGCCTCATTATAGGAAGAGGGCTGCCTGTTATTATTGTTTGCATTGGTAATTCCTAGAAGCCCAAAGGTGGGGACAGGATTTAAGCTGTTACCTGCTGTGGGCACCTGTAAGAGGAGAGCTTTCTCTATACCCACTCCCTTCAAATTTTATAACTAAAGGACAGAGAGAACAGGATTTTTTTTCCCTCCCCAAGTGGAGAACTGAAACAGATGGGAGAGACTGAAGGAACTGGAAACAGAACATGTAATAATTCCCAAGCCTCGACTTTCTCAGCAGAACTGTTCTTTGACTCCCATGCTTTATCTCTGAGCATTTCTGGTGAGCAGTTTGTACCCTGGCATCCTGCTCACGATGAGCTCTGCAGTTCTCCTTGGTAAATTCAGCATTTAGCTTGGTGTGGACACACTGCTGAGAGCTCCTGCTTTGCTGTGCTGAGGCAGGGGGAGGGAAATCAAAGCAATGTGCAGAAGGGATTTTAATCATCATTTAGCATATTTAAAAAAATAAGGTTACTGTGGAGATCTTTAACTTGATCTTTGGCATCTCAGTTGTTTCTTTCACTATGCACTCCTGGTCCAGCTCACCAAATTTTCCTCATGGTTTATTGCTGTTATAACCTCAGGCAATATCTTCATTCTGCTAAAAGCAGAGAACCAAAGGCTGTATTTCAAGAGGAGGCAAAGTTCCTTATAGCCTACTTACTATTATTAGATATTTAAAGTTCTCCTATATCATCACCTCATTGGAAGACCTCAAATCATTTTAAGGACCTTATTTTAGCCTCTTGGCAGAGGCAAAAGGCTAATTTTTAGAGATTGGAAAGACTTAAAATCCATATCCTTGAGTTTTCCTTATCAGTCTTTGCTAGAATTGAGGATGGATTTTTTTCATTCCCGTGCATTAATTGCAAGACAGAGCTTTGCAGGTCCCCGTGCTGTCTGTGTGTGGGTGTGTGTGCATGGTTGGTTTGCATTTGTGCCATGTTTAGACAAAACATGTGCTTGTGTTGGCTTTTCATCTCTGGGGAAGGCAGGGTTAAAAAAATGTCCTAAAGCCTAATTAGTTGGTTAAAGAATGTTAGCAGCAGCAGGGAGGAGGAGGGGTAGGATGGTGGCTGCTGCCCTGCTTTGAGGTAAAAGAGGCTGAAGCCCAGGGGCTGCAGAACGACCAAACAGGACCATGTGGGCTGGCAGCTCCTGAGGCTCAGACTGTCATTTGACATATAGAGCCTATGCCAAGGGAATACCTTCTCCAGGAGGGAGATGATTGAGTATTGTGAAATGGGGCCATGAGGTGTTAATTGCTAAAAACTGTGGAAATTCAAATTTAAAGAGCTAGTATCTACTAGTGTGGAATGACTTATGCAGAGAGCAGCCTGTCTTTCTGTCCTGTGAGTGAAGCAGGGTATAACAGTGTTGGATGGGGCATTGCAGATGCTCTGAATAAGGCTTTCACTGCCTTATCCCAGACTTCTCCTAACCCTCTCCTCCCAAAGAACCCACCATGACATAAAAGGCAGGTGCAAAAAGAACCAGGAATGCAAGGAGGACACCAGCAAACACCTCAGAGGTCACAGAGGCTGTAACAGCACTTCTTTGTAGGACCTTTCCTCTCTTAGTGCTCAGTTCATGATCCCAGGCAGGACTCCAGCCTATGGCAATATGGCTGTAGGCAATGCATCCATGCAGCTCTATTTGTCCTTTTTATTAATTGAAAGCCTGAGTGGCCCAGGAGCCAGAACTATGTGGGTGCAGGATTTAAGCACTACCACTGCCTCAGGGATTAGATACATAACCTCTTCAAAATAAGAGACCAGACACATGAGACTGCAATTGCACTCTATAGCAGCAAATGTGGAATACTAAGCAGCCAGTAATCAAGTGCTAATATAATGCTGAGATTTTAAAAAGCCTCAGCTAAATCCCCGTGAACAACAACAGATCATTCCCCACTCTCTTTTAATTTGCCCAGATTCTCCTGACTTTAGGGAGACTGTTTACACCAGTCCTACATCCATTGCTGTATTTGAGTTACTGGCAAGTTTTGGCCAGGTGACAAACTCGATGAGCACTGAATCGTGCCTTGGCATCATTCTGCTTCATCTGCATTGGGGAATTACAGTCCTCCAGGCTGGGAGCAGGGCTGGGCTGGAGCGGGAAGGGCAGCACTGAGACTCAGGTTTTTTGGATGTGGAAGTTCTGGAGTGGGTCGATGAAGACTATTTCTGGCAGTAATTGGGAGTTAAGAGAACAAAACCTGTGTCTGGACATTACAAGCTGGTAGACTTGACTTGGTGGCTCCTCTGACAAAGCTTAGCTGAATGTCTCTCTGAGCATCTGGCTGCGAGCGGCTCCTGCAGCGCAAGTGTCATGTGAGGATAATCCCATGTGGTTTAAAGCCCAAAGCAAGCTGTCTGGTTTTCCTCTCCTACCTTCTAGTCTGTCCTTTCAGTTTATACTTATGCTGGAAGCATAACAAGTCTTACATTTCCCAGTCAGTGACAGACTTCAACCATACACAGGAAATTATTGAGGGTCACCCAGTCTGATGAGAGACAAGTTCTTAGCCCTGTATAAGAAACCTGACACAACACATGACTTATGTAAGCTTGGGTGGGATCTCTCATCCATGTTTTATGTGAAATATGCTGTGCCCAGGGAAAAGGTGAAATATCTTCTCTAGCTTATCTGCTGCACTTGGGAGATGTTGCTTTAAAAACATGGATAAACTTAGCAATGTTCTTGAGTTAAGGAAGTTGAGGTATTTTGGTATTTTTTTTAAAGCCAGTTAAAAAAAATCAAATTGCACAAACAGGCTTTTTTAGTCTTTGACAAGAAAATCTACCACAGAATAAGGAATGATTTCTTCAAGTACCAGTACAGAGTGTCATACCCAAAACTTGGTCTTCTCACCTCCAGAGGCACAGGAAAACTGCACACACAGATTGAGTGAAGACCTTGGCCCATTTCAGTCTCCTGGTCTGGAGTGAAAATCCCATAGGCAAAATCCCTGTGTCAGCCCCAGAGACTCACCTAGGACAGAATCTAGTCTGAAAGATGTTCTTAGAATGTTAGAGGGGCCTCTTCACCATGAATCTGTGATGTGTGTTTTTGTTCTATGCTATTTTGGGAATAAGCAACTGATAAGAAGAAAATGCCTTCATCTGCTGGAGTAACTGTGTTCTCAAGCATTAAAATTATGCTTTGTACTAACTGTCCAGTGGGGAGAAAAAACCAAGGTTTTTAATTCTGGAAGACAGGTTAACTTCTGCAGGAAGGAGGCAGAAACTGTTAAGTCTTTTGCTGTCAGAAAGAAACTCATGCTGTAAGGATTCAGTCAATTAGGTTGATTTGTAGCAGCCTCGCAATAAATCCTCTTTCATTCACAGGCAAGTTAAGCTCTTTGATGAAACATGCCATTCCAAGGAATTTCAGTAGGTTCTCACACATCTAACCGTGGCAAAGTTATCTGTAGTGACACACCATCCTAGAATGACATGGTATGTTCAATTTGACATTACAGCCAATGCAGCTCAAAAAAGGGAGGCCAGCAAAAAGCCTTTCACCCCACTGTCACAGACCAACCTTTTCCTTTGCATGCTACATTTGTTCAGCCTATTAGTAAATTAGAAACAGATTTTCTAAATCACTTTTAGATACGAAAAACAGGTGAGAGACATCTGTGCAGTAAATGACCATTCAGTCCAGAAACATAACTCCTTTACCACAGAAATGCATCACTCCTTAAAGGTGTAAAATCAGTTTAAAGGCAGCATGTCTTACTGGGACACCTGTGCAATATGATCAGAGGCAGAACCATTTGTTTTCCTTAAAGTGGGAGCTTCCCCACTCATTTGCCCGAAAGGTGGTTTACAGCAGAGCTGCTTTCGTGTGCCCAGGGAGGCAGGTGCCTGCCCTGGCTGTGCTGTGGGGACTCACCCTGCTGAGCTGGTCCAGGAGTCTTTGGTTCTGTTCGGAGAGTTCCTGGACCGCCCGTGTCTTCTCGCGGTCGGCTTCGCGCAGGTGAACCTGCTGCTTCTCCAGCTCGTCCTGCAGCTGCTTCACGTCACTTTCCAGTTCAGACACCCTTCCTTCCCATTCTCCTTCCTTGTTCTCAAATCGCCTCCGTAGCTCATGTTTCTCTTGTTCTAGGTGCTAAATGACGGGAGAGAGGAGGTTAGGAAGGGAGCAAAGAGAAAGTGAACTTTGGCTCCTTTTCCTTGTCTATGCTTAGGGTTGAAACCTTGTGCAGGAAAGAGAGTGGTACTAGAGCGTGACAACACCATGGAGATTGCAATCCCACATCAGGGCAGGTCACTGGCACTAAAGTCGTTTTCCATTTCCAGCAATTGGCCTGTCCTTGGCTGCTGGAGATCAGCACATTGAATTTTTACTGAAATAACTGCCAAAAGAGTAAAGTAGGCTGCATGTCAATAGGTAGAATATATAGGTCAGGCAGAGCAATTGATTTAGCAGAGCCCAGCTTAACTCCAAAGCAATAGTTCAGTGGCCAGTAGAATAATTCTTTAAGAATTGCCTTTATAGTCAAAACTACACAAACTGTATGCTTACTGTTGATGAGGAATGTAGATGAGGCATCCTTCTTGTCATATGGGTCTTATGAACAACAGTTGAATCATCTATCCATTTGCTCCTTCTATTCCTGACCTAATTAGTTGTCTGAGAGTTTGATAGTGCACAGTAACTCCATTGTTTGGTGCAGTCTGCTCTGGAATGGCAGTGGATGCAATGAACTGGTTGCTATAGACATTATATATGTGCAAGTTCTGGGTTCAGGTTTCTTAGAAACCACTCTCAGTTCTGGAGACTTTGCTCTGCTCAGGATTGGCTGGGAAGTGAGAGACAGCACGAATCTGAATCTGAAACTTTTGCATGTTTTACAGGCTCAGTTAAATGAGGACTTGACTGAAACAGAGCTGCAAATCAGGTCAGAGCAGATTTATGTTGTGCCCGTTTAAAAGAATCCCTGCTCCAAAACTGAGCTTCAATTTCCCCTGGTGACTGAAGCCACACTCTTACTTGCAGAACAATCACAGACTGGGGACATGGCCAAGTCCCAGGATTAGCAGGGAAACCTGAAGAGTAGGAGTCCTCTCCTTGTTGGTTGTCTTCTGACCCCCAGAATAATCTCCTGCTACTCTCTATCGGATTCACGGGTCTTTTAGGAATGTGTTTTAGCAAAGAACAGAAACCTACTGGGCCCAACACTGGCAGTACTTGCCCATTTTTCCCAGGATATGATTCCCTGGTGAAAAATTCCCATGGCACTTCTGAGAGGAGGGGAATATAAACCTGCTAGGTAGAAAAGAAAATTGTGCTGCATTTATGTGAAGTGGCTTTTTCTTGCTTGTTAGAAACACAGGCTGTGAGGGGGCTGTTTCCCCTGGGTGCCTACTGCTGATGACACACACCCTCCCTTGCAGGGTCTCTGTCACCTTTCCCAGCAGGTCTGAATGTCAAAGCCCTGCAGTTCCCCAGCAGCCCTCTGGCCTCTGTATCACTAATCCTCCTCCTCTTTTGCTTTGCCATGTTTTCTCTTTCTTGACCTTATCTCCCAAGCCTTTCCTATGTTCCTTTCAGCTCAGCGTAACAGCACCCTGCTTGTGCCCTTCCAAATCCTTCTGCAAATTCCAGACTTTCATGAAAAACCCTCAAATGTGAGGCTGATTAAAAAGAGTGGCTCACAGCAGAGTATTACCCTGCATTTTAGACACTAGAAGAGTGAGCACCTTAGCAAATAAGAGAGCTAAGCAGTCTTATAAATATTTTAATGCAAGAGGTGGGCATGAGATCCCAGCACCAGGCCAATGACAACCTTCGCAAAGAACTCTTGTTTGTAGCCCAAGTGTGGCTAGAGGAGCCACAATTTCACTTTTAGTGGCACACTGAAAATTCTGTCTTTTATAGCTCTGCCTCCTTCACTGCTAGGCAACGTTCAGAAAGATCCAGGGCCTTCTCTAAATGGAAAATGGAACTTCAGCCTGCTGAGGAGCAGCACTGCAGCTGAAGTGCCCCAGACACACTCAAATGTGATTTAGAAGCCACTGTCAATCACATTTAAAAGGCACTTTAGTCCTTCACTGTAAAAGAAAACCCACACTACACTTGGCTCCAATAAGTGGCCATCACAAAGGTTGGAATTAGGGGCAGGTGAAGAAGATCAAGTTTATTCTCTTTTGATGGAGAAAGCAGAACTGTGGGTGCAGAAGGGTGCAGAGAGGCTGTTGCAAAGAGGAGGATAAACCAGACTAGACATGCTGACTGATCCCTCCTGCCTCTCTCAGCAGCCGTCTCCCCTCGCCTGCCCTCACCCCAGTACCTTCACAGCTGCAGATCTGGACAGGGGTTTTGTGCACGTAGTGCTGACAGGGCAAACTGCTGTCCTCAGTAGGGGAGTTTCTTGTTTCCTGAGTGTCTTTCCATTCACCAGCTGCTCATTGATTTTTACACAGAACTGCTTTCTGGAAGATGTTTTCTTCTGAAAACAGCTTCTCTTCTACTTAACTGAGCTGGGCTGGTCCTCATTTAAAGAGATGAAAGCAAGGGGGTGTTTTCCCAGCTGATAGAGAGGGTTCATACTGTAAAATGCTTGGACACAGCAGGCTTCTCTGTGTCAGAGGAACAGTGATATGAACTGTTTTAATCCCTTGCAGAGGATAAAACTGACCAGGATTGCATATCAGAATTTATTACAGGACTTCAGTTCCATGATTAGAAATGAATTTAAATCCGCGTTGTGAAGCGAAAGGTTTGCTAGGGTAGGAATGCTGTACCTCAGTAATGAACCCACAAAACTAGAACATATTTAATCTTGAGGCAAAGCACCTGAGGAGCAGGGCAGCACCTTAGCTGTTGTGAAATAGGCTTCAATGACTCTTGTAACCAACTGTGAACTGGGAAAAAATCTCTCCTAAATGGTACTTAAACATCATTATATCAGGTTGTCACCAAGCATCTCATCTGAGACTTTGCACCTGGTCATCATCAGAAAGTTCTCAGCAAAGAGAAGGAGGTAACAGCTGTGGGTCCTTCCTCCCTGCTCCTCTGAAATTGGAAAGCTTATTGTGAAATTTTATTCACTTCAGTGGCAACAGGAGGAGGCCAACATTTAATCTGCAGAGGCTGGGATTACTAGGCTTGTGCTGTAGAAGATTAATGTTTAAATTTGATTTTTTGTGTGTGTGAAGTAGCACTAGGTTAGATTTGCCAAACCCATCGGGAAAAAAAAAAAGACCCTTAAGTAGATAACACTAACTCTATCAGATGGGTAGTCTGGAAAATAGCAATCTGTTATTCCACTGTAGAGTTAGGGCGATAGTAATGGAACGAAAAGACGTAAACAGTTGGTTGTGTTTACAACCCCTTCATTCACCTTCTGAATGGGCCTGCGAGAGCAGAGGTAAACATTTGGGGGATATTATTTCAAGTGCCATATAAAGTCATAGTTTCCCCCCTCTCCTTTTCATCTTCACATTTTGCAAACAGTGAGTGGTATGCGAGGCTCCTGAATTCCCTGACAGGCTGCTCAGTGAGTACCTAAACTTGTGTGTTTTTCGTTTAATGATAGAAACGATTGTACTCCGACTCATAAGGAAAACCACGTCAGCACAACGCCACATACATCTGTTCTTGCTTAAAGACCAACCTGAAAACACTCACCCTGGCAAGTTTTAATACTCTGGGAAATTCTGTTCTGATAAACAGAGCCACTAAACAACAGTTTGAGCAAATGTCACCTTCACTATTCTTTGGCTGGAATAATAAATGCAGAGAGATTTCCCTGCAAAGAGGAAGGGACGAGCTAGGGGGTCAAAGTGACAAGTTTAATAATAGAGAGGAATTTTGTCAGGAGAACAAAGGCCATACAGTAATTTCACAAATCCTCTTGAACCTGAGAAATGTTAAGTCCGTGAGGAAGGGTTTTACAGGAATATGCAGGACTGTGCAGAAAGAACTGGCCTAGGGCTGTGACTTGAAATTTGAATGTTCATCCAGCAATGTTCAAACTCTCTCCAGAAAGGTGAGAGAGGCTCTTCTCAGCCTTCTAAGCAGTATTACTTACTGGAAGAAATGCTATTGCAAGAGCACCTCTGTGAATAAGAGTGCTGGTAATAATAGTGGCTCTCTCACATAGCTGTGCAAGAGAGTTGTTCCAAAAGAAGCTGCCTGCACAAGCCTTTGTCTTTGTAGTTGCTCTTTTTTGTCCTTAAAAAATCAATGCAGAGCTCAATCCACTGAGTCTCTGTCAAACGGCTCTCTCCAGATACCTGTAGGTATTTTCCGGAGCAAGCAGCTAACAGAGATGTATCATTAGGGCTTATCTCCTGCCATGCCTAATGCCTGAGCTGCAACAGCTTAAGCACAAGGGTCACATATGCTCTGTAGCTCGGTCGGTACCTGCTGCGCAGATTTAACTTCCGAGGTATTTCTGTGACGAGATGAGCCGAGCACCGCGCACATCTCCTCTCCCAGGTGGTACCTGAGTCCCGGGGCGAAAGGGCCCCCCCGGGAACCTCCCGAGCACGGCGCTGCAGCCCGGCCCCAGCTCGGGAGCGGGTGAGAAAGCAGCAGCTTTGCCTCCCCCAGGCCTCGGAGGGATTGCTCAGACCGTTCCTTCCCCGTCACGGCCACGGGGAGTCCCGTGGGCTG